>CM021101.1:316137441-316220031 GCA_007115665.2 Sequoiadendron giganteum | reverse complement strand
TCGGGTTGATCAATGTTGGAGCTACATTCCAGAGGGCTATGGATATTTATTTTAAAGACATAATTGGTAAGTGCATCATTATTTATATGGATGATTTGATAGTCTTCTCTAAGAAGCGAGGTAATCATATAGCAGATTTATGCAAAGTATTCCAAAGGTGTCGAGAGTTTGACATCTCACTTGACCCAAAGAAGTGCATTTTTGGGGTTACAGAAGGAAAAATGCTAGGACATATTATTTTAGAATACGGTATCGCCATTGATCCCGAATGAATAGAGGCTATCTTGAAGATTCAGCCTCCTGCAAGCAAAAAAGAAATGAAGTCATTCTTTGGGAAGATCAACTTCGTTAGAAATTTCATCACTGGATTTGCAGAAATAGTGAAGCCCTTGAACGCTATGCTAAAACAAGAGGCCAAAGTGGAATGAAGTGGAGAAGCCAAGGAGGCATTCACAGAAATCAAGAAAGATATTGTTGAGGCTCCAGTGTTGGTTAGTCCAGATTACGCTAAGCCTTTTTACATATATTCATTTACTTCTGATCACTCTTGTGCTGCAATGTTAACTCAAAAGTCTGATCAAGGCGATGAGCATCCTATAGCATTCATGAGTACCCCTTTAAAGGATGAAAAGTTGAGATATCACAATGTAGAAAAGCAAGCCTATGCTTTGGTCAGAGCAGTGAAAAAATTCAGACACTATATTCTGAGGAATAAGGTTTTTTCCATAGTTCTTGATCCTGCAGTGAAGCTGTTGCTAATGCAGAATGAGCTAGGTGAACAAAGAGCTAAATGGGTAACTATGTTACAAGAATATAATATTGAGATTCAACCCATGAAAATAGTGAGAGGGTAGGGATTGATGAATATAATGGGTGAGATAGGTCCTAATCTCACAACTCAATATTATCATCTCTAAGAGGTATCTCCAGGTGACTGGTATGATGAAATCATTTATTATTTATTGAGCCAGCGGTGTCTTGATCAACTTAATACAGTTCAAAGGCGGGCCTTGCACCTGAAGAGTGGTATTTTTATGATGTAAGGGGGTGTCTTGTATAAGAAAAACCATGAGGGCATGTATTTAAGATGTCTGGGGAAGGAAGAGGCTACCAGAGTGATGATTGAATTCCATGAAAGATATGGCACATGCCATGGTTCTACATTGTCCACTACCAATCAGATTCTGAGGGTGGGCTATTATTGGCCTACCCTATTTAAGGATGCGCGCAACCATGTGAGGACTTGTCATGTATGTCATATGGTAGCAAGTAAGGAAAAACATGCAACCCTTCCACTTCAGTCAGTCATAGAGGTGAAACCATTTGCACAGTTGGGAATGGACTTTATAGGTCCAATTAACCCACCTTCTTTTGTGGGCCATCGGTATATTCTAACCATAACTGATTATTTTACTAGATGGACTGAAGCTCTTGCATGTAAGCAATGTACTTCTGATGTGGTAATCAATTTCCTTGAATCAAGTATTATTAATCGTTTTGGTTGTCCATTGTCTTTAATTTGTGATAATGGTCCTGCATTTATATCACTAAAACTTTCTAATTGGGATTTTGACCATGGAATCGTCATACAATTTGCATCCAATTACTACCCTCAGGGTAGTGGTCTAGCTGAGTCTTCCAATAAGAACCTTTTGACAGTCATCCGTAAGTTACTAGAACAGAATCCTAAGGATTGGCACACCTAGCTTAGATTTTCTCTCTGGGCGGACCATACCAGATAGAAGGCATCCATAGGAACCTCTCCTTATCACCTAGCATATGGTTTGGAACCTATATTTCCCATCCAGTTGAAGATCCCTACCTTGGAGTTCATTAATGAATACGATGACGAGGAGGATAAGCATGAGGCTCGTCTGGCTAAGTTGTTACACCTTGAAGAGAAGAGAGATGAGGCCCTAGAAAAAATTTCCAAACACCAGGGCGTAGCTAAAAGATGGTTTGACAGAAGAGCTAAGGTGAAATCCTTTAGAATCTCTGACTTAGTTCTCTACTGGGATAAAGCCCATGACTATAAGGGAGAGCATGGTAAATTTGACAAACTCTGGCTTGGCCCTTATCAGATTTTAGAAATTTTGGGAGATAATATTTTTTGCCTAAAAACCCTCACTGGTGAGGATATCCCACTACCTGTCAAAGGGCGGTATCTGAAGCATTACTTCCAATCTTGAGCTATTTGCAGCTCTCTCTTGTACATAGTTAGAGTAGGTTTTCTTTCTACTTTTCTTTGCTTGTATGTTGTTTTGGTTTGGGTAGTATAGGTTTCTTTTCTTTTGTTTTTCTTTGTTTTGGTTAGCGTGGGTTTTCTTCGGTTGGTTTTGGATTTCGCTTTGTTTTTTCTTTTGGTTTCTGGCTTTCTTGGGGCTGTTGCATCTTTCTAATGGTCTGCTTGCTTGGGGTTGTTCTAGAAATTTCTTTTACAAACTCTAGTCAGTTTTTCAGAGTCAAGTGGGGGAATTCCTTTATCTAAATGTCCCTTGTACTTAGAATTAGAGTCACATGTTTTTGTTGAACTTTGGAAGATATTTGGGTGTCACATTTTCACATAAATTTTAAGGATTCTAGAATTGCATATGATTCCTGTGTAATTTGGCCAGGTGAAAAATCTTATATTTTTCTTTAGTGCCACTGTGTTCCTCATCCCTGAGCATGAGTTTCATTGCTTATGAGGTGAAAGAAAGGTTTATGAAAAATGTTAAAAGAAAAAGAAAAAAAGAAAAGAGAAAGTATTGAAAATCAAAATAAATCTTCACCTTATCATGGGGTATCCTAGTATCTCTACCGGGGCTATAGGCACCTGGCTGGCAGTAGAGCTATGCTTGGGAGGGTCACATTGATAACCTTGTTGAGGCTATGGACGCCTGACTGGCAGTGAGGCTCTATCCAGGTTGCTTTTGAAGTTATAACTTTTATGTAGCCTAGTCAGCCTTGCTCTGGTTCCTATTGCACCTAAAGAATGGGAAATGAAAGCAAATGCACACACTTGGACCCTGGTACAGGAAAAGGTCTCCTTTCTTGTGATTTTTCAAACTGTGTTCATAGGTGTCCTGATGTAAGGGCTGAAACCAGAGATTTTTGGTTCTTGATTCCAGTTTGTTCTTGAAATGCTTTGGAGCATTTCCCTAGTAGAGTCGCCATTTGTTGTGCACTTTTTGCACACACGCCCCACTGAAAGCAAGGACCCTCTTTCTTGCTCTTTTTTGCTTTTGTTCTTGGTATTTTGGCCCTTTAGTTTTTGAGGATTCACTTGCTTGGGCATGTGCTTGGATGTTTATATTGCTTGTGTGGATGACCCCCCTATGATATATATTGAAAACCTTAAGCTTTGGACTCATTCTGGGTTTTTCACTACTCTCGGGTTTATCCACTCCTGGCAGAATTCCTCGATTTCCTTGAAAACCCGATGACGGCTGCTATTCTCTGTGATCTGGAGATTTTGGTCCTTTGGGGAATTCCGTCGTGATCAAATTTTTTCGAGGGTCCGATGCCTTTTCAAATTCTTGGGTTTTGGTTTGATCTGTCTTATTGATTGCATTAATGCTCGATTGTATGATTTCTGTGGAGGGTATTAAATCATTTATTTTGGGAGTTTTATTCCATTGGATTTTTATCGCTTGATTTCTATTGGTCTAGAGTGCTTGATCCTGAGTGTTGTTGTTGGATTGTGTGTTTGGGATTGAGGTCAATTGTTGCAGTTGGTTTTTTTGGAAGCCATTTGCACTCTGCTCGGACTTTAAGGTTTCTTGCCAGCTTTTGTTGTTTTGACTTTCTCTGTCCTCATGGTATGTACATGATGCTTTCTCTCTTTTAATGAATGAATTGAAATACTTTATGATCTATGTGTATGTGTTGTGATTCAGATTGTTGATATGGTAGGGTTTGGTGATTGATGCTAGGATTTCTAGTTTTTCTTTGGTGCCCCTTCATGTGGTTTGTGTTGCCTGGCTTTTGCTTGTTGAATGTGTGTGCTTCTTTGGCATTTTGGGTATGCTTGGGGTTTGAGTTCTTGCATGTTTCAGCATTGAATATCTTGAAGCTGGCAGTTATCCCATTCTGTTTGAGCATCAATCCCAAGTGAGTTTGTGAGTTGTTCTTTCAATTTTAGCATGAGGTAGCTTACTGGTATGGGCCATAGTGAACCTTTTGTAAACCTTGCGAACAAACGAGTTGAACCCAGGCTTATGCTGCACGCTCATGGCATAATTTTTGGGTTTCATGCCTAGGGCATCACCAGTCCCTCTCGATTTACCTTAGGGTGAGTTTTTAATTTAAAGATGATTTGTAGGAGGTCCAAATCGAGCTGGTTTCAAGCTCCAGATCCTCAAATTTGTGATCGTTCGATCAATTTGAGTGAGGTCGAGAGAAAATGTGGATATTCGAGTTTTCAAAGTCTTCATGGAATTCCTTATCTGCTGAAATTCCTTGACTTTCCATTTTCTCTTTGTTTTCCCAAAATGTGCAGTGATCCGGATTTCTGCTTGCCTCACAGATTTCCTCCACCTTCGGATTTCCTCAGTTTGTCTGTCGCCTTGTCAATTTCCCAAAAATGCACTTAAATTGTGAAGATTGCATTAGCTTCGCCGGAATCTGTGCCTTCGGGATTTTTTTGAAAGTTCTTGGTTCCTTAATTTTCCTAGAATTTCTAAACTGTTGCTATTTTTCATGGATTTCCATCCCTGGTGGATTTTCCCAAGATTTTGTTGAAAATGGAGAATTGAAAGAGTATATGAAACTTTGGTTAATAATTATGCATTTAATGATTGACTTTGACTTATTTTAAGATGTATCATGTTGTTTCTTGCTTAATTTAATTGATCAAATGATTTTTGGATGTCTATTTGTGGTCATTTCATTGGATTCTGCCTGATCCAGAATTTCCCAAAATTCCTCTCCAACTCGGATTTCGCGAGAGGGATGAAAACCCAAACTTTGAGATGGTTAATTTTTATGAGGTTTTCCATCATTTTGCTTATCATGGGACTTATATTGAAGATGATCATATCATTTTTGATGGATCTAATTGGACTTTATGCTATGATGGATCTTATTTTGGTGTCCTTGGTGTATGCAGGCAGAATCAAGTCAGGAATGTGCTGGCTCAGGATAAGGAAGATGTAGATCTCTTGTTGCAAAATACAAAGGCCATCATGGAATACACTTAAGATAAATTGATAAATGATGGAATTCTTCCTTCCTCAAGAATCGCAGAGCCTTGGGAATGGTTTGAAATTTTGAAGATGAGGCAAAAGGATTTGAAGAAGATATATAAATAAGGAAGGCAGATTGAAGACACCTTGAATGAAATCTACAATAATTGTATTTCCTTTTTTGAAGTTATGATAGGGAGAAATAAATTTGTGCCAAAGAATATTAGCCTGGAGCAGTTGAGAAAATGGTGGTGAGATGTGTATTCTCTAGTCAATGAGGGCCCTATCATTGAACATCAGTTGGATGATGCAACAACTTACATTGCAGTTATTGAAAGATATCAAATAAGTAAGGTAGATTGGGATAAAGTGGTGAAGCAGTCAAGAGATGATATCAAGTCCCTTGAGAGGAGAACTAGGTTTTTACCTATGCTAGCTATTGCCGACTTGGACATGGTATTTTTGATGGTGCAAGATAAGGTGGAGCATGCCAACGACAAAGGGGGGAAGTAGTTAATGCAATGCTACATCGGAATTTGTGCTTCCCCATTATTTCTCCTCTTCCTTCACATGCATTGGACTGAGCTTTGTTGGAGACCCCAGGCTGACATGGATGAAATTGGTATATTTAATGCGCATTTCATGTTATTTCAAATTTCTCTTGGCTAACTTGTTGTATGGTCGTTTATTATTGTAAACCCTAATTGGGTTGACATATCCCCAAGGATTTCTATAAGTTTGGCGTTATGCCTCATTTGTAAGGAGTTAGTTAGACAATTTTACATTGGATTGAATTGTGATAAGAGAAAGAAATAGAGTTAGAATTTAGTTTATTTTTTCAAGCAAGTGTTGTAATAGAAGACTAGAATTGTTTCCACTTTGGATGATTTAATGCAAGTAAATACATTGTGATTTGATGCCTTTCTTGTGTTGAGTTTTATCTGGCATGGTTCTTGATATTCTATCTTTGAAATTGATTAAGTTTATTTGATGTTAGATGATTTGATGATGTTTAGGGTTTTATGCTTGAAGTGTTTGTAGCAATCTCTAGTCCATAGTTTTTGCAATTTGTTGATTGTTAGCTTCTTTGCAAAGTTAGCCTGGACATAAAACCGTGCTTAGCTCAATTATGAATGCTTGTTCATTTAAATTGCAATAGGGTTGTCTTGAATGAATATTCATAGTCTGAAAATCTTTAACACCTTAGAAGATTGCACTATTTCTATAAGATTGTAGATTTATTTGGGTTTAACAGGAGTCGGTTTATGAGGGATTGGTCCATTTCGAGCATTTCATATTTTGCATTGTTAATCTTAGGGTTAGAATTAGTCCTAGAATTATCTCTGAAACCCTTATCTCTTTTCTTATTTCTTTGATTACTTGGGTTATATTCAAGATCCGAAGTATCACCATATGATCTGATAAATCTAAGTCCAGTATTTGCTTGTAGTAAGTTCCGTTTGTGATTACTAGCATTTTCACATTATCTTTGAGTTGTTTTATTTGTATTGTCAAGACGTGACATTAGATACCTTGGGGTTATCTCTTTGTTCATAGAGATTTACCTTTCAAGAGAGATAGGATATCATATTTTGTCTGAGTTGTTGCTATGCAGAAAATACCATAAACATATACATGTACAAATGTGTGCCTAGTCATGTGGAAGATGTTATTTGTCGAAAAATCTTTATTAGGTGTGCTAATATTAGCAGAGACCACAAATTTTTCAAGTAAAGGCATGTATATTTACAAACATGTGCTTATTCTAATAGAATAGCTGAAAAAATGTTACGAAAGTTGTCAGTATACTTATAGAAGTCATGACCTTTCAAAGAAAAAAAATGAATTTACTATGAATAGAATTGCGTCTAATATAGATGGAAATCAGTTTTAAATAGCTAAATCAGAAGAAGAGTAAAGAAAATCATATTTAGAATATAAGGGCACTATAAGTAGCATTGATTCATGTTTAAAATAGACCTCTACACTCCATTATTTTCCCATTAGACTTCATCAAGAGAATGATAACTTCAATCGTATCAGTAGGATTTTTTCATAATACGAATCATTTTTTATGTGCAGTAGTAGAGAAGGTGCATTTTTCATCAAACCACTAGAACAACAATCATCATGTATTCCTTCTTCAATGAATTCCTTATCAACCTTGGTTAAAGTGATAGAATTTTAGAAAGATTTTTATCAATTATCAGTAGATTTTAGTCACCTACATATCATTGTTTTGCAACATTATACTCAAGTGAATATCATTTGAAAATGCTTTATTTTTAACATTATCTACCATCATTTCAGTAGGGTTATAGTAGAATGTTAATGGCTTTTCCAATGTCCCTGATTTCTAATAGATGTCATCAAGGCTCAAACATAGAATGGAAAGGATTCCAGCCATCATAATCATTCATATGATTAGGATTTTATCATCATATGAGAAAAAATTTAGTCATCGTAAATGCAAGCAAAGAGAGGTGGTCATTTCTTCCATTCTTCATTCAAAGAGTTTTGAGGTCAATAGTTGGTCTTTAGAGTAGGTAGATTGCAATTTTCAGCTAAGGTTTGGGATGCAAAATCAACAAAGAAGGGAAATCACATTCAAGGTATCATGATTATCAAAGTTTCAGACATTTTCAAAGAGATCACCATAGAACAAAAAAAATCTTCATCAAGATCATTGCCAAATAGCTCTATTAGGATTTCTTATTTTAAGCAGGATCTATTTTTTAGTCACCACTTTTGAGGGGACACGTATATTCTTGGAGTCTATTTTTATTGGAGTCTAACTAAAGACTGTGTGAGTTAGTTTTAGTGACTAGGTGAGATGTTTTAGTCATTTATTGCTTATTATGATGTGTTTTTATAGCTACAACAAATGATTTTTACTAAAAATACTTTAAAAAATGAGATTCATTTGGCCTAGATGGCCAAATACAGTCAAGGAAATTGAAAACATTTTGAGGAAAAGATAAGGCACAAGAATGTTGATCCTGGTACATGAAGAATCCTCTTAAAAAACCATGGCATGCACTATCACTAAATCATATACTTTATGTATATGTAATAAACATATATATTCATCCCCCCATTACAAGAAAACAACATTTTCAACAACAATGCAACCATCATACTCATGCATGTAGAAGATACATGTTTCACCCTATCATTTGCATCAATTTTTGTATAGAGCATTGTGATTCTATTCATAATTAATGGATTTATAATAGTGAATGATATGGCAAGCACAATCATAATAGTTCTAGTGTTAGCATTCTAGAATTTTTGTTCATAACTCTTTGAAATTAGTAAAACTGAATTTTGGATGGATTACCTCACTAAACGAGAAAAGAACTACTTCCACAAGGAGAAGTTATTCTTCATTAGAAATTTAAACTAGGAGGGAAACTTATCTAGCTCAATTCTTTGGATAGAATTCCTTTAATACAAACATGTCCTCTAATCATGGTCACCTTTTTAGAGCCACAATTTCTTTTCTAGTGCTCAAAAATGAATTTACATGCACTTGCATGTTTATTGTAAGAGCACATACATAAAAAGAGTATAATATTAAAAAGGAATTTAAGAATAGATAGACTTCCAAACTATGGATGTGACTCAACATTATAGGTTCTTTTACAAGTAAAAAGTGCATGACTTGAATGTTTGGGATGGTTGGAGACAGCTATTCACACATGTACTTATATTTTTATAAGATATTGTATTATTACTCTACAACCCCTCAACATACTATGAAAATGATCCAAATTCCAAGGTGGTATAATTTGGCTATGAGATATCTAGCAATAAATGTAAAGCTTATAAACTTTATAAAATATCCTTAGGGAGTGAGAATCATGCTTGAATATATTCAAGATTGATTATAGAAATGTTCATAATACACATACCACCTAGGATCCAATATTGTGTGAATATGCAGTAGGACTATAAACATAAGAGGCATTCAAGCTTTTAAGAAAATGGATTTTCCTAGTCATCAAAAACTCACCCATGACAGATTCCTTCTATTATAAGGCACCTCTCTACTTCATACCTCCATATTCCTACTAGCAATTGTTTCATCTACAAATAGTAGTTGTAAATTTTTTGAAGATTTTATTGCCACCTATGCTCATTTTCCTTGAATCAAAGTTGAAGCTTGACCACTGAGAAAATCAAACTAATTTTGCAAATGCCTTAATCATTTTTGCAATTCTAAAGATTCTTCCTTATATGTTGTTGTTGCTTCCCTGTCATGCAAGCAAAGCAAGACAAAAATAATTAAAATGTACTAATATAGTGAGAGTTGAATTAATATATTTAGATAGTTAAGTATGTAAAATTCTCCTAGTCACGATAAAATTGTGGAAAAAGGATTGAATTTCAAATTTCTACATCTCTGAAAAACAACCACTAAGAAAATATAGTTGTATATAAATTCTCATGAAAATTAGTTCATTCAAAATTTTAAAATATAATTTCTTCCACATTAGTTAAACTTGCAATACTTTCTGAAATCTATGCTACATTCCCCATCATCTTAGCTTTCTTCAAGAAAAAATAACGAGTGAAGGAATCTTGATTTCATCACAAAATATGGACCCGCCAAACTTGCAAATAACATAGCCCACACAAATAATATGCACATGAGAAACCAAATTTATTAAATTATTTCTAGAAAAGATTTCAAGAAACACATACCATCATTATTTATGGTTGAGAATAATCTAGGAAATTTGGAAATTGAAATCAATTTTCAATTAGGATTAGGA
Source organism: Sequoiadendron giganteum (assembly GCA_007115665.2). Lineage (NCBI taxonomy): Eukaryota > Viridiplantae > Streptophyta > Pinopsida > Cupressales > Cupressaceae > Sequoiadendron > Sequoiadendron giganteum. The sequence goes on along the minus strand of CM021101.1, from coordinate 316,210,088 downwards.
TGAATCAAAGTAATCACCAAATAAGGATTTAAATAATATTTAAAATCGTTGTTTGTAAACTTAGGTGAATATGATAAATGAAGAATCCACAACTCCAGGTTGTCACAAGCAACATATTTTCAATTTGGAAATGTTCCCTAACTTTTCTAGAAACATTTTGTAAACTAGTAATGACAACTCCCTTGAATTTTATCAATTTAAACATGCAAAACAAGAATGAACAACTCTAATATAACCAAAAAGAGGATAAATGAAACTTGTAATAAAAAAAAGTGCAATCATATAAATCAGTGTACCTCAAGGGCACACGCCCAAGTTTTTAGCTTGTCCCTATAAATGGGTATGTTTTGAGAGCTTAGGGATGGGAATGAAACATCCCCATTCCATGTCCCCAAACACTAAAAAAACAAGGATGTATCTTGATATCTAGAAGAATTCTTGAGTAGGCTAAATTACTTTTATTGTGTTTCAGTTTGACCTCCACTTCATTTTAATCATCCAAAATCCATGGATTCCTTATTGCCATTCAACTACTCCTAAAGATTTTTCATAAATTAAAATACTACAATTCCCAAACATCAAATTTTTTGAAAGGAAATCATTCCCAAATTCAAGCATCTAACATTATTGTAATTGTTGACTTGTATATGAACTAAAGCATTTAGTATATTTGAATCATTGAGACAATTATCTTGCTCACCAATAAGTAGTATGATCTTCATCTATAAATCAAAATACATGCATTGTCATTATGAATTGGCTTTCTTTCACAACAAAACCTAGATTGCATGACAAGTGGTCACAACAAATGGTTTGACTTTTAAAATTTGTAACTTACAAGTATCACATGATTGTCAATACCAAAGGTCACTTGAATTAAGTAGGAACAATATAGAAAACCTAAAAGAAATTTTTTTGGTTTACTTGCCCCCATATCTTCTTAGAAATCGAATCAATCCTTCAATCGAACATCTAAATAATTATGGGACTCTAAATTGGTAAAATCCTTTACCAAAACCCAAGGTTTCATGCTATCATGTTCAATAATTCCAACTTGCAGAACATGTTTAACACCACTTACAAAACATTCATAGGATTGTCAAATTCTGTAATAATTGCTAGTATGCTAGCATTTTAAGCATCCATTTTAAATGTGTTTTGCCCAAAAAAATACATAACAAACTGAAATTACTCGAATATTTTTGTTTTGTAATTTCAAATTCTCTTTTAGAAGATGGATTCAAATTTTAATGTCATATCCCTGCATGTATGAAATATGCTAATATAAAGTAAGTTAACATTAGTATCAAGAAGGATTCCATCACACTGTTAAAGAATGGATATGATTTTGAAAGTGAGTATGCGACAACTTGAAGAAAATTACAATCTTTCTTTGAAGAACAAGAGTCTCAACTTCTCTTTGAGATCTTTTTAGCTAGCCCCATCGAGGTTGAAAAGTTGTCACCTAGGTTAACAAATGATAAACAAAATAGATATCTTTGTGTTTTAGCTTTTAAACTCTCAGGGTTTCTCTTCTTTAAATATATGCTAATCTCAAATAACCATCTCATTAAGAAAGGAATAAAAAAGTCCAGCTACCTCTATGAGACATAGCATGAATCATAGAAAAATGCCAATCCATTATACAGGAAAATTCCCCATAACAAAACTTTAATTTTAGAGAGAAATTTGAAACATAGCAAATCAATCAAATAAATTTATGCACTTCTTGCAATGAGCATTTCACAGCACTGGTTGGGGCACTTGTAAGAGTTTGATCTAGTTTCAAATTGCCCTTGCTACAATTAGGCAGCTTGCAACCCCAATAGACATGGGGTCATGTAGTGATGTAATAAATATGTACTCATGTGACTTGGATTTAATGGGGTACATTCAAGCATTTTAAAATGTTATTAATTATTATGGTGAAGGAAATAAATTTAACATGATTTTCATGTAATTTGATCTCTGAGGGATCTTCCTTTAATAGGCTTAACATCCTAAAAGAAAATATAAATGGTGCAGCAGTGCACTTTATGGTACCAAGACTTCACAAATCTTAAAAAATGACACTACCATTATTTTCGCATAATTTTTCCATGAATGAACTACGAAAAGCTAAGGAATTCATCAAAGCCACCAAAAGAAACCCAAAACACAAGGAAAAGAGTATTTACTGCACTAGTTGGAATATACTTTCCAATATTTCAAGAGGTAGAAATCTAATGGAAAGTGGGAATATTTGTGAAAGTGTGACCTACATTTAATTCTTTCCATTGCACTAATATTTCACATTATTCAAGCAAACACGATAGAAGGTGACTATTATCAAATATATAGAAATTTAAAGGAAACAAAGCTTAAAATTTCAAGAATATAGTAACACAATGATTCTAACCATTATTTACAGATCTTAAAGAATATTTCAATGCATTGAATGTTACCAATGTTTACAGATCTTTGGAAGATGTCAACACATACCACCTATAAAAGAATTTCTCTTTTCTATGAGAATTGAGTTGTAGTTTTAAAATTCCTTGCTTCAAATCTCTCTTCTAATGGAACCCATTTGCTACTCCAATGAGCAAGAAGGGCATAACTGATCTGGTTGTTGTTGTTTTGTGTTTTGGCCTCAAGCAAGTCTATGCTCAAGACTTATGAGTCTGAACCTGAGACTTTCCAGGTTTTGGTTGAAAAAACTCATAGAAAAACCACACATAATCACCCAAACTCAACCCATGAGTCTTGTGCAAGTTGCATTTGCACATGTAAAATCAAGTTGTGCTTAATGTCCTAGCTATATATGTTAGGAGAGAATCCTATTCAAATAGCAAAAACATGGAGAACAACATACAAGCCAATTACTTTAAACCAAATTACATAATCTAAGATCTAAAGGAGACATGTTTAAGCATTGAATATGGTATAATACCACATTGGTGTCAGGGTAATACATTTCTGAAACTGTGGTAAGCATGTTGAGAATTCAAACTAGGTTAAATGCTATGTCTAAGTCTGAATATAACTTAGAGAAACCCACAAAAGGCATATTAAGCATTCATAGTGAGAAAAATATTGCATCCAACTCTGGGTGTGGAATACTCAAATCCACATAAGACATGTTAAGTGTTCAAAATTGGATTAAAATCAACATCCAACTATGTGTGCAACATATTTTAAAAACAAGTCTAGTTGCAATTCTAGGGTGACTTTGAGGCAACAAATACCCCTAGCTAAGGAAACAAATTTTTGACCAAACCCACTAAAAGAAAACTTGAATATTATATCACAAACAGTTTGAGGATTATTTTGAAATTAAAGGAGTTGAAAGAAAATGAAATGGTTAAATACCTATCGAGTTAAAGTGATCTTTGTGTTTTCTTCATATCAAATGGGACCGTGACTATGATCAAAATTATCAAAAACAGTAGAAACAATGGCCTTTGTCACTCCGGCCTGCACTTGCTTATACACTAGCTCCTGCAAATTTGAAGCCTTAACCTATTGTAAATTGGTAATATTATTTGATTTCCCACACAAGTTTACCTCGTTTCTTGCAAAAATAAAAAAATTAACTTTATCACTTGCTCAAGTTCACATGGATTTGATGAAAACACCATTAAAGGATAAAAATGCCTTTTTATAATGTTCTACCATAAAATATCATTTATTTTCCAAACATTTTTTATATAATACAAAAAATTAATAAATAAATATAATACTAAATAGAATTAGTATATTATATATATTTAATATAATAGTAATATAGATTAAATTATATATAGTATAATTATATTTATTATTGTATTTAATAGTATATATAGGTTATGTTATTATTATATATTGTATTTTATTCTATAATAAAAATTATTAAATATAAATATAAAATAATTTTAATAATTTATTAATATATTCTTATAGAACAAATTAAATTGATATATAAAAAATCTGATAGTTTAATTGATCTTTGGAGAGTTAGGAAAAAGAAAGAGAGGTAGAGGGGGAGACAATTCTATATAGAGAGAGGAATATATACTAACGCTTGCACCTATTTGTTGCAAGAAAAGATTAGAATTTAGTCATTTTTAGTTGTTGTGACTAAAATTTTTAGTCACATAGTTATTTATTTGCCAAATTCTATTAGTGTATTCTCATGCTAAATCATCATAATAGATTAAGGGTTAATTGTATTAATGTGGATCCGAATGTGTATGAGGGTTTTGAAGTTTTAAGGTACAATTTATTCATCCCCCCTCTCATTTGTCTTGTGAATTCAATAGATGGTGATAATGGAATATAATAAGGGTACTAGGAACTGGAATGCATAAATAAATACTATAACAGATATATACTAAGTAACACTTTAACTAGAAGATATGGAAGATTTAGGGCGGGATGGGATAAACCAAGTTTTGATAGCTTTCAGAGATTATATCTGAAGATAAGAAGAGTTGGGGAATATATTAATTATAGAAGAAGAGGTTATCTTTGAGTAATTATTTAGAATGGTCTTTTTTTATGATTGTCTGATCAATGGACATTTTGCTTCCAACTAGCCCAAGTATGTATTTTGTTTCCAACTGCTTCAATGAATAGTTTACACTCAAATGGATTGGTATGTTCCAAGTGAAATATTGGGAATATGAGGTTAAAAATGTGGTGGTATGATATATTTAAAATGATGCAAAAGTGTGAGTATTATCATGTTATTATATTTTTTAGTCATTAATGGAATTACAAGATTTTTGTATCCAACCTTCTCAATTCAATAAGAAGTGGTTTTGGCGAGATAGTTTTGGAAAGGAATATTGTAGAAGGAAAAGCATTTGACAAGATAAATATAGTGAATCCTTATTGGAGGATTTCTATCTGAAATGTTTCAATATGAAGACTTCTTTGTAGATGAAATAAGTGGAAATAGGTGGAGAATTTTGGGGTTTAAAAAGGGGGTTCACCACAATCAAAAGGACTTATTTCTCTTATTTCATTCAAGGAAATGAGACCCAAACAATGAGATGAATAACAACCAAAAGGTGAGTCAAATCAAGGTATGAATCAACAAATTTCCTCTCTATGCAAGGAAAGGGGTGTGCGCTAGATAGCACCTTGGGGAGAAAGATTTAAACCATCAAACAAACTCCAAAATGCAAGCTATAAAATGCAAATGAAGGACTGTAATCAAATCTGGTAGAAACAACAATCAAAAGGAAGATCTAGAAAGGGGAGAATAATATGTACCTTTCACTAAAAGTCACTTTTTGAAGCTCACTGAGGACTCATTCACCCTATGGCGAATGGGTTTTTGCTAGGTCTCTTGAAAAATTCTTTTTGGTTTCTCTTCTAATGTGTCTACACTCCTATATTCTTGAGTTTCATTGTCGAATAGTTGGAAATAAATCTTGTAGAAGAGTTTTCATGAAATGACAACTTTCCTTGCAACTTTGACAACTTTGTAACTTTCTTCAATTTTTCTCTTCAAAGGATCTTCAACCTAAAACCTACAATCACACATCAAAGAGAGAAAATGGTGTTTGTTAGGTGAATGGGGGTTTCCCTTGGTCAAAACCCACTTTTTTATTTAAACCTTATAATGAAACAATGAAACATGAAGGAATTATGAATGAACAAGTCTATGTAAAAACTCACCAAATATTTGATAAAACCTTGGATTGTAGATTTGTAACTTGCATGAATTGGCTTAATGTCCATGTGAATCTTGATCATGAAACTTGATTAGAAACAATGTCCTTGAATACTTGAATAGATCTTGAACTCTACATCACCATATTAGCTCAAACAACATGCATGATGCAATAAATCTTTGATATAATGAAAGGAATATTAATTTCTGCAATAATCTTCTACAAGTCTTCCCTTGAATGCCTTGAAATTCTCTTCAATTGTGCTATCAATGTTCACTTGAATGATCTAGGACCTAGGTGCTCATAAAAAATTTCTAGGTGAAACATAGTGAAATGACCTCTTATTTATACATATCTTAACATTAATTCCTGAAATTCAAATACCACAAGTCAACATCTAAATATACATTTGAAATCATTGAAAACCCACCAAAAACATAATTTGAATTTAGGTCCTAGGCCTAAGTGAGGACCCATTCACCCTATGGTGAATGGATCCTAGGTCACTTTCCTAGGACACACATTGCTCAATGTTAAACATTATGTTATGGAATCTATGAATGTAGGGTTTTATCCCTCAAAAATTACAATTAATTAGGTTTGGATTTGAATTAAAGGGGACAATTAAGAAAAATTAACCTCAGATAATTAATAAAGCCCTAGGTTAGTGTGAAAGTTTAAAGGTACACCTTACAACACAAAAACTAAGGTACAATTAAGCCCATTTTATTTAAAAGGCCCTAAACTTAGTGTGAATATGTAAAAAATATTACAAAACTAAATTAAGGCATCATTAAGTTCATTTTATTAAATATTATTCCCAAATTAAGTGTGAAAAATGGATACTTTTTCCTACACTGCATTTAGCCCCCACTTTAGTGAGAGGATGACCCCATGTCAAACTCACACTAAAGTAGACATTCAAGACACTTATGTATGCAGTAATGAAAAAGATACATAATCATACAACATCAAAGACCAGGAAGATCAAGTCTAGATGGTCTGATCGATGTGCAACACATCTAAGCCTTTTTCTTTTGATGTGTGCTCACTTTTGGGTAGTGGAACATTGGGTTTTACACTAGGTGATTCTCCCAATGGGGTGGAAAATTATAGAATCATATTAGGCTCCCATACCATATCAAAGGTATCCTCCTGAAAAATTCAATAAGGTGCCACAAGACAAGGTTTTGTGCTCCATAGGGCTTAACAAGTTGCATTATGTTAAGCACCTATGAACAAGGAAAGTCTCCATAGGAAAGCAAGGTGTGTTATGCTAGGTGGCCTTGAATTTAGGGTTCAAGCTTCACAAGGTTAGCAAGTTGCATTACGCTAAACACTTATGAACAATAATGCTAGTAAAGGTTTTTGTTCAAAGGGACTTTTCTTGGTTAGTGTAAGTTCTTCTTAGGGAACATTATACCCAATGTCTCCAAGAGAGGACAAGTCAAGAGTAAAATATTCACAACTTAGGGAATGCAGTGTGTCACATCACCACTAAGAGGAAATTCATATGATAAGAAATATCACACTCTTGGAAGACATCAAGCCCAATGACACCACCAAGAAAAGGATGTGTCACAAGAAGAATAAAATCGCACCATGAAACATGAGAAATTTTGAAAGATATTTTCTATGTATGCCCCCACTTTAAAGCGGTTTCCAACACCATTGTTGTGAGAAATTACTTTAAAGTAGCCAATGTTCAATTGTAAGACATGGGAGCTTCCTCGAAATTCCCTATACCAAGTCATATGTTTTTGAAATGAAGCTACGTCATGAAAAAGGAAGGAGGGGTTTCCCCCAAAAACACATAAGGGATCTATGGATTTAAGGTTAGTATATCTTTTCTATAATTTTATAAAGCTAGGAAACGTCACCATTCCCCAAATACTCATAGAACTAGAAGAATGACACAAAAAGCAAAAAAAAAAAGAAAAATCTTTCGGGTCAACATGGAAGAGACCTAAATGTCTCAATGCCTTGTGTCATCCCCAAAAGGAAAAAAAAAAAAAAAAGGTTTACAACATCTAGAATAATGTAGATAAAAATAAAGGAATGCACATAAAGAGAGAGATACATCAAACAACATATTATAGGGGATCAGATTACAGACATGCAGTCACATAAAGAAACAAGAAAAATCAAAAAATCAAAAGACTAGTAAGGCCCATGCAAGTCAACCTATAGCAGGTCGTCTACATCCCAATATTGTTCAATATATATGGAAGGAAGACAACTAGACAAAGGGACAACATCAAGTGCCAAACTAGGACATGCACCAAGTTCAACACTCTTATTAGTAGAATTGTCATTTGAGCTCATAGAAGAGGAGAAAAATGAATTCAATTCATTATGCGCTTGTTCATCAATCTTTGCAATGTCAATACCATCATCTAAATCAATCATAATAGGAGGTCGGATGATAATGTCCCTAGAATTCTCTTGTTTACGTATTGGAAAAGGTATAGAATCATCATGAATTACTTCAGGAAAGTTTGGATTTTGATTTTCTATGTTACTCTTTTCTTCTTTAGTTTGTAACATACGAGCAATAACACAACGTTTATGGCTATTCTCTCTAGAATTTTGATTTATTTTCATTATGTTTTCAATTTTTTATAGTGTAGGGGTGCGTCTTTCAACCATAGGTTTCTTTTCTTCCCTTAGGGGAGTAACGAAAGGAACCACTGGAATTTTTTCAACCACTTTCTCTTTAGCTTTGTAAACTTGTTTGATTTTAGGATTCACAATGGGTTTATTTTGATTGTCTCATGGTCTCTTACATGAAATGGGTGAAGGATTTGTAGTAGGATATTTTCATTAGTTGGAAGGTATTTTTGTTCAATCATGGTTCTGTTGAGGATAGATGGCTCAATCATGGATTGAGGCATATTTCTAAGGGATAATTTTTCTATTCGCTTTTCCTTAAACTTTTGATATGCTTTGGAAAATAAGTCTTCACGAGGTCTAATAGGTTCAACAGGCTCGAAACAAATAAATCCAATGAAAAGTTCACACATGAAGACACATGATTAAAGCCACTATGGTGCATAGTAAATATTTCATTTCCAAAGGGAAACTTCAAACATGTATGCACAACTGACAAGACAAAATTCATGGAGCGAAGCCATGGATAACCTAACTTCACATGAAATTGATACGAAGTTAGGATGATGGTGAATGAGACATTTAATGTTTTTGGTCCAACCTTTAGAGGGAGATTTATCAAACCAATCGTACGGCAATAAAACCATTATGATTTTTATCCATGTTTTCAATCTTTCATATGTACCTTGATAGATTTCATGCACAAATAGAAATTCTTCAGTGATCACATTCTCTACACAAATGGGATCAGTTAATATCCCATCGGTAGGCTTTTCATTGATTCTTACAACTATGTAAAGAGGACCATCAGGTGCATGTTTGATTATGTCATTTTGTGAGAAAGCAATATCAAAGGGAATTTTGGTTTGGCCCTTACGAGGTTTAGCTTCAATAAACGACACTACTTTAATCATTTCATCTTCATTTTTTGTCTTTTGTGTTTTTATCATCTGTGTCAACATTTATCACATCATTCTTTGTTTCACTAGCTTTGACAAATGAGATAGTGTGTTTCAGCATGGGATTGGTAAAGATTTTTAAGTTTTGGTTAGGAGGAGCTACAAACTTATTACCTTGATCGTTCACAACTCCAATTTGAAGTTGATTAGAATTAATGAGGTCTTGTACAAGATGTTTAAGATGCTTACAATGTTTCATATCATGCCCATTTTGTTGGTGGAAATGGAAATAAGCATTTGATCTATAGTTTGAGGGTAATGGTTTATAAAGATCAGAACCTTTGATAGGAGGTAAGGAAATCATATTCTTGTTCAAGAGCTACAAAATTATATTATGAAGGGTGTCGGGTAGAGGGATTAATTGTCTATTCCTATTACTAAAGGGAAAAGGATTTCTTGTCCTTATAGAAGCCACTTGGTTATCAACTTATTGATTTGGTTGATGAGAATTAAGGTGTGGGAATCCCCCATTCTGCTTCTTGAAAGGTTGGTAACTATTTTGTGGTGTGGATTCAAAAATTTTAGGACAGCTAGGTAGTTTTTTCACGTCACGAATACTAACCGAATTCTAATAATCACGAAGGGTTCTTCATAATTGTGTGAAGGATGGAAACCTCATCATCTAAAGCTTTGTTTGAATTTTGTCTTGCAAATTTGAAATAAAAATTCTTTGAAGGTCTATATTAGGAATCTTAATGTTTATTTGTGAATAAATCATTTGATATCATTCTATGAAATCAATGACTTTATCATCATCCTTTTGTTTACATTTCATTAGGTCACCCAAACTCATCTTGGGACCCATATGAATTTGGAAGTGGTTGTAAAAGGAATCAATAAGTTCATCAAATTAATGAATTGAATTATTTAGTAAGGAGAAAAACCACTCTAAAGTGGTATCTTTCAAGGATCTAGGTGTAGACACGTAAAATATACATGCACCTGATTCTGATCCTACTAACATCGTTTCGTCTTAAATCATACTCTCATCTTATCAACACTTTTCATCCCTTAATTAAATAAATTATTATTTATTTAATTAGGTCTTTCTCCTCTGGTGATTAAATTAATAAATTTAATTTAATGAATCATCTTTCTCTATTCATTTAAATTATTCATTTTATTTAAATTAAATCTCTAAAGTCCTCCTATTAAATTAAATAAATTAAACCTTATTTGATTTAATCTAACATATTCCTCTTTGGTTAAATAAATCAAATCATTTATTTAATAAATCATTTCCTCTCAATTCTGATTTAAATTAATTCATCTATTTAAATCTATATTGTCAAATCACCTAATTCTTCATTAAATTAATCAAAACCTTGATTAAGTTAATCTCTCTCATTAAAATCCTCTAGAGAATGCAACTTGCACAATAAATCAATTACTTTGATTTATTAAATCTCTATTTTCCTCACATGGCATCAAAAGGGAATATTCCCTCAAATTTGAATTCAAAAATGCAAGTGGATGTGTACTTCCAACAAGGCATTCACTCCTCTTACATGTCCTTGTGCATTGAGCCAAGTGACATTAACTCCATTTCTCTTTCCCTCTCGCATGTCACATTCAAAATTAAAATTTGAATCCAATGGCATTTATCATGCACATTGACCAAAATGTGCTCATTCCTCCTCCAATCACATGTGGACAAGTGGCATCTTCTCATTGGTTGATATTTCATCCCACATTCATCCAAATCCCTCATTCTTCCAATTTGGGAATCTATAAATGAGAGACTCTTCCTCTCATTCAAACATCCACATCTTGAGTAAACTTACTCTACTCAACTTCATCCTCAAAGCAAGATCTTAGCTAGGTTATTGCAGGTTTTCTCAAGAACTCACATTGTTCTTCATCATCAAGTGGATCAATCATCAACAATCACACAAAGGAGTTGGGAAAGGGCCAATTGCAACACTTCATTGGCACCAACTCCCCCATGGGATCAAGAGTTTGCTTAGTTTAGATAGATTAATCTGGTTTAATGCATTGTTCTTCATTTTTCATTTCTATCTTAATTTTGTAAATGGATTTCATGGGAAATCTTGATTCTCACTTGCATTTGATCTAACATTATGCTTGTTTGCTATGTTTGTGCATTTGCAGGATTAGGGTTCACATTTTGGCGCTAGAAAGAGGGCAAATCTCGAGTTCAAATCACGTTTTTTGTTGAAAATTCTGTTGTTCTCTATTTTTTTGTTGAAAATTCCTACGATGGACATAAGCATCAGGTAACCCTCACAGTAGTTAGTCTTGGCTAGCGGTATGAAGAACATTAGCTTGTTTGTTTACTTTATTTGGTCTTTTTGACTTATCTTATTTTGCACTCATTCCAAGGACCTCTCAGTGATGCCTAAACAAAACAGGTTTAGAGAGAAAGGAATAGGGCAATGATCATTATCTTTTATCTGCTATGCTTGTGGGATACGCTTGTAAAATAACTTAGTTATGCATGTTTTGTTTGGTTTGTAGGGAGGATATTTTAAGTATCTTGTTGACCACATAGGAAAGCTTGCTTTTTTGTGTTTTGGTCCAAGATGTTTAGAATGTCTGAACTACATCCTGAATAAAGTATGAATGCTAAGTGTGAACAAGAATACTCCTATTTGATTTTCAAGTCAAAGTCCATCACACTAGGTACCACGCCATCCTGGTTCGTAATACCTCGATGCATCGTACCTATGTGTGTTATCAAACATAACGCAATTGACCCTTTCAAAATCTCAATTCCTATATGCAAATGTAAAATCACCATTATCATCCTCACTAACTCATTAATTCTACATTTCTTCTACCTTCTTTCCACACTAACATGGTATTATAACAGTAATCAAAAACATCGCTCATGCATACATCCTACATCCACTAGATAGTTAACATCAGAAAAGCAAAGCATCATATCAATATCTTAAGTTATGAGGAATAATATAAATTTGTTATTCTAAGCATCTTAAGACATCATTACATCATACATTATCATCTACAACCATTACCATTACCATTTGCATCCATTACCATCATTAATACGCATTACATCATTTAAAGCACGGAAAATACAAAAAGAAATGCATTCATTACATACATTGCATCACATGAACCATAAGGATAGAAACATCTCATAACATCACATATTTGCATATACATCATAAAAGGGCGAATCATCTCATATATATCATCAAAAAATCACTGTTATAATACAGAATCAGATCAGGTGTCCATCAGATACATAATACAATAAGACCAAAATACTGTAGCCCGTATATCAAAAATGAAGCAAAACTATAAGTGATCAAAAGACGGGCGGGCCGTACCGACTGCTGCCCTCCCCATTCTGTCTCTCACCATGTGCCTCTGCTGGACGCCTCCTTGTCTATTGTGAGAAGTCTCACACTCTACGGTCTGGTGGCACTACCTGCTAATAATGATACCGATAGTACTTGGCCTCTCTGATAGCCTCTCTGTAATCCCAAATATCAATAGATCAGGCCCGAGATGAGAAAGCTACACTCTCTAACTGTCATTGCTGGCCTATCTCCTGATCCCTCTTGGATCGTGCCTGGTCTCTCTCCGCAGTCAAAACCTGTATCTGCCCTTGTAGCTGTTGAATCAGCACATCTTGATGATCAGGCTATCTTGCTGACTGCCCTGCTGGCTGCTGATGAGGATCTGCCCTCAGCTAATCATCTTGATCTCTTGCTCAGACAGGTGACTATTGAGCCCCATCCCTGGGAGGTGTCTGATGAGGAGGTGCCTCACCTCATCCTCTGCCTCACCCCCTGCCACCTATCTGCCATTTCCACTCAAACTCAGAGCTAAAATTTGAAATTTTCTAAAGGCTAAGATTGCAAAATGAATTGAAAATGACCCCTCACGGTCTATTTAAGCCTGAAAATTAGGGTTTTTTGACCTAATTTGACCTTCCTGCTTGGGTTGTGGTACCCTGAGCCCGTTTTCGTCCAACTGAGAGTCCTTTTGCGTCCCTTCTAGCTTTTTTAAAGCAGTTTTTTGGCATTTTGTGGCATTTTTGGCTTGTCGGGCACCTTGTCATCTTTTTTCGTGAGACCATCCAAAAATCCAAAATTTTCGTCCGATCTCTCGAGGGGGCAATATCCAACAATATCCTTTCATTGGGTCAGCAGTGGGGCATCTAAAAATCGATAAAATTTTGAACTTTGATCACAACAGTTTATTCTTTGAATCAATGCAACAAGTACATTGCTTCAAAGAGGGGCAAAATGCAGACACGTAAAATATACATGCACCTGATTCTGATCCTACTAACATCATTTCGTCTTGAATCATACTCTCATCTTATCAACACTTTTCATCCCTTAATTAAATAAATTATTATTTGTTTAATTAGGTCTTTCTCCTCTGGTGATTAAATTAATAAATTTAATTTAATTAATCATCTTTCTCTGTTCATTTAAATAATTCATTTTATTTAAATTAAATCTCTAAAGTCCTCCTATTAAATTAAATAAATTAAACCTTATTTGATTTAATCTAACATATTCCTCTTTGGTTAAATAAATCAAATCATTTATTTAATAAATCATTTCCTCTCAATTCTGATTTAAATTAATTCATCTATTTAAGTCTAAATTATCAAATCACCTAATTCTTCATTAAATTAATCAAAACCTTGATTAAGTTAATCTCTCTCATTAAAATCCTCTAGAAAATGCAACTTGCACAATAAATCAATTACTTTGATTTATTAAATCTCTATTTTTCTCACATGGCATCAAAAGGGAATATTCCTTCAAGTTTGAATTCAAAAATGCAAGTGGATGGGTACTTCCAACAAGGCATTCACTCCTCTTACATGTCCTTGTGCATTGAGTCAAGTGACATTAACTCCATTTCTCTTTCCCTCTCACATGTCACATTCAAAATTCAAATTTGAATCCAATGGAATTTATCATGCACATTGACCAAAATATGCTCATTCCTCCTCCAATCACATGTGGACAAGTGGCCTCTTCTCATTGGTTGGTCTTTCATCCCACATTCATCCAAATCCCTCATTCTTCCAATTTGGGAATCTATAAATGAGAGACTCTTCCTCTCATTCAAACATCCACATCTTGAGTAAACTTACTCTACTCAACTTCATCCTCAATGCAAGATCTTAGCTAGGTTATTGCAGGTTTTCTCAAGAACTCACATTGTTCTTCATCATCAAGTGGATCAATCATCAACAATCACACAAAAGAGTTGGAAAAGGGCCAATTGCAACACTTCATTGGCACCAACTCCCCCATGGGATCAAGATTTTGCTTAGTTTAGATAGATTTAATTTGGTTTAATGCATTGTTCTTCATTTTTTATTTCTATCTTAATTTTGTAAATGGATTTCATGGGGAATCTTGATTCTCACTTACATTTGATCTAACATTATGCTTGTTTGCTATGTTTGTGCATTTGCAGGATTAGGGTTCACATTTTGGCACTAGAAGGAGGGAAAATCTCGAGTTCAAATCATGTTTTTTTGTTGAAAATTCCACTGTTTTCTATTTTTTTTTGCAGGTTACAGGTCCGCGGCGCTGTATTGCACCACTTACAGAGGTGTGGTGCTATATTGCACCGCCTAAAACTCAAACTCCGCTGCACCCACAAACTCCACCGCACCCAGAGAACCGCGCGGTGCTTTTTAGCACCGCACCTATTCCAAACAGCACCGCATGGTGTTGTTTAGCACCGCATCTGTTCCAAACAGCGCCACAATTACAAACAGCACCGCATATGATTTTTTATTTTTTTCACCCGATTTTAAAATGGTCGTATCTTGGTCATTTTTTAGTCTTTTTCGAAAAAAAAAAATTTGAAATGAGGTAGAATTTCATAATCTATCCAATAGTGTAGGTGTTTATAAACTTTGATAGAGTTAAAAGTTTCAAACTTTCACCTAATGTCAAAACACCATGAAACTTGGTCTAAGTTTTAGGGTTTATATGCTTAATATTTTATCTAACCCTCATATCTTCTTATTTCTTGATTTTATATAACATTTGAAGCTTGTATTGTAGGTTTTAAAGGATCATGGAGCATGGAAATGAAAGAATAAAAAATTATGACATCATTGTAACAAGGGTTTTTTAACACTTTGGGAGAAATTATAATCCCTTTCCAAGGATTTTTTTACTTTCATGCTCTTAGGACACTAAATTTTCTTCGGGCTTTAAAAAGAACAATCAATTTTTTTTTTATGATACCATGTTTATTTTGTGTAAAGTGTTTTTAAACACTGAAGTATTCTTTAACACTTCTTAAGAAAGTTTGTTAAAATCTTTGATCTTAGGACACTAAATTTTCATTGGGCTCTAAAAAGAACAATCAAATTTTGTTTTTCTAAAGTTGCCAAGGGGCTAAAAAGAACTTTAGAAAAAC
The DNA here is from genome assembly GCA_007115665.2 of Sequoiadendron giganteum. Lineage (NCBI taxonomy): Eukaryota > Viridiplantae > Streptophyta > Pinopsida > Cupressales > Cupressaceae > Sequoiadendron > Sequoiadendron giganteum. The sequence continues at coordinate 316,194,478 of CM021101.1, read as the reverse complement.
ACACTAGATTTTGTTTAAAGGATTAAAAAATTGAACAAGGCAAACTCACACTTCATTTGGTGCTTAAAAAGAAGTCATTATTGCTTTGAGGATTAAAATGAACAAGTGTCTTTTATGTTTTGCAAACTTTTTCACAAATTAACATCATTAAAATGTGTATGCGCTTCTCTCGTGCTTTATAGCGATCTTGAGAATTAATTGCATTTTGGTGATATTAACTTGTCAAAAAGATTGCCTACACATTTCGATTTGGGCACTTAAAATTGAACAAAGCATGCGAGTGTGAGCACAAAATATTGTGGAGATTTTCCCCTTTGTTTTTCAACAAAGGTTGTGTAAACAACAGGATATGTTAGCTCACTTTTGTTTATCTTAGAGGGCCTGCCTTATGGGAAAAAGTAATCACCCAAGGGAACAACCCAACCGGGAACACGCTAAAGCCAAGCGACTTCCACCCGGGATATAAGTGTGGATATTGGAACAAAGGCCAATATCACGAGGATTATTCTGACGAGATGGATAGCAATGGACTCTCGCCGATGTTGGATAATCCCCCACGAACGGAATACCCGAATTAGAACCCCTTGTTTAGAAAAAGGCCAAAACCTTGTCTATCTTGTTGGTGCAAAAGGTTATGTCCTTTGAAGCCACCCCACATTATACATGTGGTCTTGTTGTGGAAATGGAAAGTATGCCATGGGAGATTCATGGGTACTAATGCTTGGTTGACCCGAATAAGTGAGTGTCATGGAGGGGAGCCGGTGTGGTCAAGCATTTAGCCATTCGTACAAGATATGCGCAGCTGGATTTATCCAAGTGGGAACCCAACAAGATATTGCCTCATCATCCTAAGAGTGTAAAAAGTGCTTGGAAGAAATACATTTCTTGATCTTGAAAACTTTAGCAAAACAAACATTCACAAGACCTTCAAATTTCAAACCCCTTTGAGGAGACAAATACCTTTGACGAATTTAAGCACTCTTGCTTCCCTAGGGATTCTATCCTTAGAGGTTTCTAAGTGCTTGGATTCTATCATTATTTGTTTTCGATAAGGTTAAACATTAGGTAACCTTTGCCTTGATTTTTCCTTGATTTCCACATAATGCACTTTGTGGGATGAAAGAAAATTAGGGTATTGGACATTCAGTTTGAAAAGCATAATCAAGAAAGTGTTTGTAGTAAAAAGGACCAAATCTAAGCAGGATAAAAGATAATTGAACCACACATGTGCTTGGTCCCTTTTGATTCATTTGGTTTCCATACAACCATTGGTATTTTGGTTTGAATTACTCCTAGGGAAAAGCATGTTCTTCATCACCTTGGTCTTGTAAGTAAGTCCTCATAGGATCATCTAGGATCAAAATCATCACTTCACCCATCTCTCAAAAATCAATCAAATTTCATCTCACCAACAACTTTTGGAACTTTGCAACATCTCTTATGCTAGCCTTTTGGAAAATCAAAATCATCTTGTTTGACTTAATGCACCTAGTCAAATTATCAATCTTCTTGAATAAATTTTCCTCTAGGATAACACAACTTCCTAAAGTCTACTAGTTCATGATCACTTTGATTTGGCTTAACACACTTAGCCAATTCATTCTCTTATGCAAGTTCTCCCTAGGATAACACAACTTCCTAGGGTTTACAAATTCACCATCATCTTGTTTGACTTAACATACCTAGTCAAACTATCAACCAATCAAAATCAAATCAAATCAATTCCTAAAGTGTAGCATTGATCCAAATTTCCTAGAAGTTCAAACACCCATATCATTCACCCCTTTCATCCTCCATCTCATCATTGGTCCTAAACACCTCAAAGGTTCGCTCTCACAACTCGATCTCAACACAAGAAAAACATGGAGTTCAAACTCGACTCATACATCATGAGTAATCCAAGTCAACCAAACTATCCAAGTCTCACAATGCCAATTGATTATCGAAACTCACATTTATACATGGCATCATTATCTCCTCCAAACCTCAAAAGTACAACGAATGTGAGTATGCCCAATCCAAAGTTTGGAACACCTTTCCCAATGGTAGATTTAAATCCAAGTCCAAATTTGCAAATCTATCAACCAAACGCTCAATGCATGAGTTTACCAAACAACATTATCCCAAAAAATCCATACATACCAAGTGTAACTTTACAAAACATGACCATTTCAAATCCATACTTGGTGAATTTTGGGATAGATACGGTTACAAATAAAATCAATGTTATTCAAAATCCAAGAAATATGTTGACAACTCCATATGTTGATTCAAGTCAGGGTAACACCATGCAAAATCAAAGTTACCTAAATCAAGGCAATATGATTCTCAACCAAAAAAATGTTCAAAGTCAACCCATAATGTCAAATCAAAACATCATACCAAATCATCCCATTTTTCCATCAATATCGCAACAACAAATGGCAACCATCCAAGAACCCCCAACAAACAACACCATTTCCAACCCACCACTGCCACCACCACCAAAACACAACACGACCAATTCATTCTTCGTCATGTTGCAAGCCACACAACAAGCTGCCCACCAAAAGGCACTCTAGGTCCAATAAGCCGCACAAGTTGCGCAAGCGGCTCAAGTAGCCCAACAAGCACAGGCTCAAGCTCAAGCCCAGCACCAGGCTCAACAGGAGCAAACACAATCCAAGGCACTATTGCAAGCAATCCATCAACAAGCAGCTCAACAACAAGCCCAACAACAAGCATTGTTGGCACAACAGCAACACGACCAACAACAAGCGTTGTTGGCTCAACAGAAAATGTAGCCCTTACTCCCACAACAAAGCTTGCAACTGATTCCCACCACAATCATTCAAAATTATGATCAAGATCCTTTGACCAATGATAATGTTGAAAATGTCTCTACATCACCTAATGAGTTAGAGGACATATCTCAAAATTTTTCCCCAAAGCATGATGAACATCTTTCACCAAGGTCTAGCAATGATACTTTCCAAAACATATGGACATCTTTTGATCTCATAACATTTCAGAAACTTCCTATGCCTACTAAAGATATCCAAGAAAGCAATCCATTCTTTGAAATTGACCCATGTCAAGAGCTTGATCCAAAGCATGTCGAAAGCAATTCTGAAATTATTCAAGATCGAGAATTTGCATCCCCAAGCTACTATAATGATATAATGGACACTCTCCTATCCATACAAGATGAACACATCCACATAGGACATACTCCTCCATCTAGCCATGAGATGCTTTCTTTGGATGGACACATGGATGATCTTCATTCAAAACAAGAGTCTCATACTCTTGAAATCATTACCAACGAACAAGAGTCTCCTACTCTTCACATTGGTACACATGATCAAAATATGGAAAAATTTAGAGACATATCAGAAAAAAATCATGAAGGCTCCTACATAAGTCATGAATTAGAAACATCATGTGAAAGCATATCAAGAATGAATCATGAGGAAGACTGTTGTGTGGACATTGAAGCATCAACACTTCTTGAAGAAGCACTACAATCTGATATCTCACAAGATCAAGCTAAAGATATCAATCAGGCATTCATCCCACATATGGAGGATCCCATCACTTATAAATTTGGATCACTTACCTTTGTAAGGGAAAATCATCTTATCAATAAAGAAGCTGACACTTTTGAAGGTCCACAACAGAGCAGAGAAAGGGCGACACCTTGTTTGAAAGTCAAATCATATCCTATGGTAAATAAATTTTTTCAGTGCATGAATTATCAAGGCAGAGGATTAGGCCTACATGAATAGGGTATCCTAGAACCAATGCAGATTTTTGGTAATCCTAAGCATCAAGGCCTTGGTTATTCGACAATCAAGGGATCTCAACATATCAGTAGTACTTCCACAAAACTGGGGGCAACTTCGTCTCGAGCAAACATCAACATAGGGAGCATGAAGAATCCTTATGATGAAACCAATGCCAATACTACAACCCACCACATAATGAATCTTCATCCACCCATCACCCCATCCACAAATTGGGACCAACATCAAAAGAAAGATTTGAATCAAAGGATGAAGCACGAAGGAAAAATAAAATACAAGTGGATACCAAAGAATACAAAGAATGACTATCCCTATCAAACTCCATCAATCAAAGAAACTATGGGGAAAAATCAAAAAGGGAAAAGTATCAAGCAAAGATTTCCACAAAGGAAAAACTAGGCTTCTCAAGCGACATACAAAGTGTATCAAGCAGTTGATCCTAATTCCACGTACACTTCTGTATCCACCCATCATTGCTCATCTTCCAAAGTTTGGAGAGTCAAAGGCTCCAAATTGTCAACCAATCCATCTTTTACTCCTAAACACACTTCATCCATGCCTCTACGCATGATATCCAAGTATCACGTTGACCGTGTATTGGCATTGACCCTTCATCATAAGGATTCAAAAGGCAATCTATCACGATGTGCGGACAGAGACAAAGTTAACTCCGATATCAGCAAAGCACATCTAGGATCCCAAAAGTTACTTTCAAGTGCATGTGTCTTGACAAAGAAACTTCTTCAAGTAGGATATTGATGGCACATTGTGACAAAAGCATCAACATCAACACCACCAAGTGGTTCAGCATCAACTTAAAATCTCTCAGAAAATACAAAAACAATCAAAAAAAGGTCCTAAAAAAATGGTCACCTTGATGAAAACCTGGCAAACAGGCGTCTTGGTGACAACAAAAAAATCAAAAAATATAAAAATCCAAAAAAAAAATCAGAAAAAAGATTGAAAACAATAAAGAAAAAAATCGTCCTCTAGCGAAAACCATTTCGGTGGTGCTTTGGATAGGTACCATGATGAAAACCTGGCAAACAGGCGTCATGTGTAGAATCAAGCATCTACGTGCGCCAGTTCAGGAGAAAGCATCTTATCACATCCATAATAAAGCCAACATTTTGGCCGTATCATTCGTTCATCCATGAACCATTTATCCAACCTATTACCATCTATCTACCTTATCTTGATCTTGATGAAGGTTTGGTAAATGCTTTACACTTGTTTATGGTAAACATCTTGACATGGGTCATTTTCACTGATCCCATCCTACCCAATGCTATCTGAGCAATATCCATATGAGTGTTCCTCTATTTGAACACCTTATCTTGTCACAAGATAATCCTTGGCATCCTTTGCATGCTTACCATACCCATCCATCTATCCAAGAATCCACCCATGGTCATTCAAACATTGCTAGACACTGGGAGCAGATATTTGCATCTTGCTTTAGGAATAAATCTTGATCTATATCCTCCTACTTATGTGGTGATCCGAACATTTGGTAAACATGAAATCAAATTGTTTAAAGCATTTGTGAGCCAAAAATCCAAATCACTAGCCCATGGCATATTTTGACAAGAAGACATTCCTTATCATGCTCTATCTTTTGTCGAACATCAATCCAAACAATTCATATCAGTCACATCTAATGCGCACATATGTGTCACATCAAATCATCAAAATAATTTTGTTCCAGATCAAGCTTCATCAATCTTGATCAATCGAATCCAATCAATCATCACCTTGTTTGACTTAACACACTTAGTCAAACTATCATCGTGTGCACGAGTTTACTCAAGGATAACACAACTTCCTTGGGTTTACAAGTTCATTATCATCTTGTTTGGCTTAACACACTTAGCCAAATTATCAAATCCATAATCACCTTGTTTGGCTCAACAAACTTAGTCAAACCATCCACTTTTGTACAAGTTTACTCTAGGATAACACAACTTCCTAGATTTTACAAGTGCATTATCACTTTTGTTTGACTTAACACACTTAGTCAAACTATCAATCCATCAATCCGATTGATCAACATTAAGCTTGGTTTTCAACAAAATCTCAAAATAGAGCACTAATATCATCACATATCCATATCCGAATTGTCAAAATCATGCAAAAATCCAAAAACATGTCAAAATATCAAAAAAATCATCAAAAATTTTATCGAGTCTTTTCAATTTGTCACCTTGTCAAACTACGTCGTCTCTGAGCTTGAACGTAGGCAAGGTTGATCTTTGATCATCCCCCGAGATAGTTAGGCATTCGTCGCAATAAAATGGCAATCTGTTTTCCCATCTTATCATCATCAATTTTTCGTCATCCGAACTATGTCATCTCTGAGCTTAAATGTAGGCAAGGCCATCCTTGATTGGCCCCCGAAACACAAAATCCAAAAACATTGAAAAATGTGAAAATACCAAAAACAGCCTCAAAATATCTGAAAAACAAAAATGGTGCATCCATTTCATCTCGCTTTCACCCGTGATTTTCATCACTCATAATAAATCAATTGTCGCCTTCATCTTTTGATGAAGCAATCAGAAGCAAGTCTAGCAGTTCCAAAAGTGTGAACCTAATCGTCAAAGTCTCAAGTCTAGATCAGTAAGCAAGCAAGTTGGTTAACTCAGAGTATCAATAGCTTATCACCCAAATCAGTCCCATCAAAACCCCGATGACTACATCTCCTAGGATGAAGCTTTCCTATGATGGACATAAGCATCAGGTACCCCACAGTAGTTTAGCCTTGGCTAGTGGTACGAAGAACATTAGCTTGTTTGTTTACTTTATCTTGGTTTTTTAGACTTATCTTATTTTGCACTCATTCCAAGGACCTCTCGATGATGCCTAAACAAAATAGGTTTAGAGAGAAAGGAATGGGGCAACGATCATTATCTTTTTTATCTGTTGTGCTTGTTGGATGTTCTTGTAAAATAACTTGGCGAATACTTGCTTTGTTAGGTCCGTCCTAGCAAGGTTTTCGTATGTCAAGTGTGAACAAGAATACTCCTATCTGATTGTCGAGTCAAAGTCCATCACACTAGGTACAACGCCATCCTGGTCCTTTATACCTTGATGCATCGTACCTATGTGTGTTATCAAACATAAAGCAATTGGCCCTTTGAAAATCCCAACTCTTGGTAAGCAATACATCATCATCGGTAATAATGTAAACTTGTGTGGATCCTCCTTCCATCCATCTTATTCTTCTTATTCTTCTATCTTTACTAACATTTCTATCTAAAATTGGTGCGTTGTATCAAAATATACACGAGGCTACCCATGGCCGATGACTGTCTATACATCATCAGAATTGTCTACATCAAAAGAATTATCTTACGTCCTCTGATCAATAGAACCACTCCTCTCACATTTTATCACGATCTCGATCAGAAAATTATACATTTCCGCTCGATCTCTTGAGGGGGCAGTATACCAACATAATCCTTCCGCTGGGGCAACAGTGGGGCATCTGAAAAAATCAAAAAAAAATTGAACTTTGATCACAACAGTTTATTCTTTGAATCAATGCAACAAGTACATTGCTTTAAAAAGGGGCAAAATGTAGACACGTAAAATATACATGCACCTGATTCTGATCCTACTAACATCGTTTCGTCTTGAATCATACTCTCATCTTATCAACACTTTTCATCCCTTAAATAAATAATTATTATTTATTTAATTAGGTCTTTCTCCTCTGGTGATTAAATTAATAAATTTAATTTAATTAATCATCTTTCTCTGTTCATTTAAATAGTTCATTTTATTTAAATTAAATATCTAAAGTCCTCCTATTAAATTAAACCTTATTTGATTTAATCTAACATATTCCTCTTTGGTTAAATAAATCAAATCATTTATTTAATAAATCATTTCCTCTCAATTCTGATTTAAATTAATTCATCTATTTAAGTCTAAATTATCAAATCACCTAATTCTTCATTAAATTAATCAAAACCTTGATTAAGTTAATCTCTCTCATTAAAATCCTCTAGAGAATGCAACTTACACAATAAATCAATTACTTTGATTTATTAAATCTCTATTTTCCTCACATGGCATCAAAAGGGAATATTCCCTCAAGTTTGAATTCAAAAATGCAAGTGGATGGGTACTTCCAACAAGGCATTCACTCCTCTTATATGTCCTTGTGCATTGAGCCAAGTGACATTAACTCCATTTCTCTTTCCCTCTCGCATGTCACATTCAAAATTCAAATTTGAATCCAATGGCATTTATCATGCACATTGACCAAAATGTGCTCATTCCTCCTCCAATCACATGTGAACAAGTGGCCTCTTCTCATTGGTTGATATTTCATCCCACATTCATCCAAATCCCTCATTCTTCCAATTTGGGAATCTATAAATGAGAGACTCTTCCTCTCATTCAAACATCCACATCTTGAGTAAACTTACTCTACTCAACTTCATCCTCAAAGCAAGATCTTAGCTAGGTTATTGCAGGTTTTCTCAAGAACTCACATTGTTCTTCATCATCAAGTGGATCAATCATCAACAATCACACAAAGGAGTTGGGAAAGGGCCAATTGCAACACTTCATTGGCACCAACTCCCCCATGGGATCAAGAGTTTGCTTAGTTTAGATAGATTTAATTTGGTTTAATGCATTGTTCTTCATTTTTCATTTCTATCTTAATTTTGTAAATGGATTTCATGGGGAATCTTGATTCTCACTTGCATTTGATCTAACATTATGCTTGTTTGCTATGTTTGTGCATTTGCAGGATTAGGGTTCACACTAGGAAAATAGCTTAGCTAAGAGTTTTTCTTCAAAAATAAAATCACTACATAGGGTTGTGTAAGCGCAAACATGACTAACAAGATCTCATTTCCCACCATATTTCTCAAATCTAGGAACCTCTATACCTTGTGGAATTTGTGCTCTTAATATATTCAAGGATTATGGATTGGTTTTGATGTATTGCAAAGGTTGGCCATTTTTGTTTTGACTTAGGGTGGCGATTTGTTGTTGAAGAGATGTCATGTTTTGTAAAAGATTGTTAAGGATGGGATCATTGTTGGTATTGTTAGATGGAGGGGAATAAGGTGAAGTGGTGTATTTTTGTGGAGGGAAAGTGAATTGTAGGTTTGTAAGGGGAGATGGTTGAGGAGATATGAGATTTGAGTGCAAAAATCTAGAAGGATTCCTAGTGGAAATACCTAAGGAAGTGTTGACATTGCTAGTAGGTTGAATGGTTGTGGTAACATGAATACTAGTGTATGTAGGAATAGAGGTTAGGGTTGTGGAAGGATGAATTGAAGTTCCACCTTGGCTTTTAGTATACCTCAAATATTGAGCACAAATAATCATGGTAGGGATCGTATTAACAAGATGACCTATACCTCACATAATCTCCATTCCATGTTTGGTTTTAATCATTTAACTTAGATTATCTAATGGAGGAATGATGCTAGTGTCCATGTTTTCAGTATGCACATGGTCTTGTAACTTTTCTAGGCCTTCATCCATTCTTCTTATGTCTTCTTGTGGGATACGAGTAACATCATGCACATTGGTTGTAGGTAGGTAAGTCATTGGAAATGAGGTTTGCAGGCTATGATCCAAAGAGGGTCGATTATTAACATTATTAGAAATAGGGTTATAAAACCAAAGATCCATGGTGAATGGTGTATCATGGGATGACATGAGTTGTGAACTATGTCTCACAACAGTATTTATAATAGGACACCAAGTTGAAAATATCATACAAGTTTCACAAACTTAATGTCAACCCAAAATGGAAAGAGGGTAAAATGCAATGCAATGACCTAGAATGCAATATGTAAATGCAATTTTTAGATTCTAAACAAGGTAATTTTCTGATTACACTATGTAAAAACCTAAAAACAATGTCTTGTAAATGTAATTTTGAAATCACACAATGCATTAAATTTATCAAATTAAGCTAAATATGATCAAATTAAAGAAACAAAAAATTTATAAACAAAAATAGAAATCTAAGAACAACAAACAAAAATGTAGAAATAAATGTTTTAATGCCTAAAAAATAAGGAAATGACCCTAATCAGGGACTCATTCACCCTAGGGTGAATGGGTCCTAGGTTATGGTTTTGAAACATTTTTTTATAGATTTCTGAGTTAATTTCAGTGGTTTCCAAATTCTGATTTGATACAACAAGTTACAATTTGATTTTTCTGTGAATTCAATGTTGAATGCAAATGCAATTATGTGACAAAATGATAACCCATAAAACCTAATTTGATATGCAATTTTGTTTCAATTTTAAAATTCAAGTGAATATGATGTAATTTTATGTAAATGATATGCAAGATGACTTCTTTATTTTTCAGATTTAAAGAATGCAAAATATGCAATCGTAAAAATCCTAGATGTAATGCAAAGTTAAGAAAAACTAGACACCCTAGATGAGACTCATTTCAATGCAAATAAATGAAAATGAATGCAAGATATAAATCGTGAATGAGGAATCCAAAATTAGAAAATACAATTATCAAACTCGGGTTCACCAAAATGAAACAAGGGGAAATAGGTGGAGAATTTTGGGGTTTAAAAAGGGGGTTCACTACAATCAAAAGGACCTATTTCTCTAGTTTCATTCAAGGAAATGAGATCCAAAAAATGAGATGAATAGCAACCAAAAGGTGAGTCAAATCAAGGTATGAATCAATAAATTTCCTCTCTATGCAAGGACAGGGGTATGAGCTAAATAGAACTTTGGGAAGAATGATTAAAACAATCAAACAAACTCCAAAATGTAAGCTATAAAATGAAAATGAAGGACTATAATCAAATATGATAGAAACAAAAATCAAAAGGAACATCTGGAAAGGGGAGAATAATATGTAACTTTCACCAAAAGTCACTTTTGAAGCTCACCGAGGACTCACTCGCCCTATGGTGAATGGGTCCTGGCTAGGGCTCTTGAAAAATACTTTAAGGGTTCTCTTCTGTTGTGTCTACACTCATAGATTCTCGAGTTTCACTGTTGGATAGCCAAAAATAAATCTTGTAGAAGAGTTTCCGTGAAATGAAAAATTTCCTTGCAACCTTGACAACTTTGCAACTTTCTTCAATTTTTCTCTTCAAAGGATCCTCAACCTAAAACTTGCAATCACACATCAAAGAGAGAAAAATTTTGTTTGTTATAAGATGAATGGGGTTTTCCCTTAGTCAGACCTTGTTTTGGTAATTAAACCTTATAATGAAACAATGAAACATGAAGGAATGATGAATGAAAAATTCTATGTAACAACTCACCAAACCTTTGATAAAACCTTGGATCATAGATCTGCAACTTGCATGAATTATCTTAATGGATGTGAATTTTGATCATGAAACTTGATTAAAAACAATGTCCTTGAATGCTTGAATAGATCTTGAATTCTACATCACCATATTAGCTCAAACAACATGCATGATGCAATAAATATTTGACATGATGAAAGGAATCTTGATTTCTGCAATAATCTTCTACAAATATTCCCTTGAATGCCTTGAAATTCTCTTGAATTACTCTATCAATGCTCACTTGAATTCTCTAGGTGCTCATAAAAAAATTTTAGGTGAAGCATAGTGAAATGACCTCTTATTTATACATATCTTAACATTAGTTCCTGAAAATCAAATACTACAAACCAACATCTGAATATACATTTGAAATCATTGAAAACCCACTGAAAACATAATTTTAATTTAGGTCCTAGGCCTAAGTGAGGACCCATTCACCCTATGGCGAATGGGTCCTAGGTCACTTGCCTAGGACACACATTGCTCAATATTAAACATTATGTTATGGAATTTATGAATGTCGGGTTTTGTCCCTCAAAAATTGCAATAAATTAGGTTGGATTTGAATTAAAGGGGCCAATTAAGGAAAATTAACCTCAATTAATTAATAAAGCCCTATGTTAGTGTGAAAGTGTAAGGGTGCACCTTACAACACCAAAAATAAGGCACAATTAAGTCCATTTTATTTAAAAGGCCCTAAACTTAATGTGAATAAGTAAAACATATTATAACACTACACTAAGGCATCATTAATTTCATTTTATTATATTATTCCCAAATTAAATGTGAAAAAGGGATACTTTTTCCTACACTACAGAAGAAAAAGGGCAGTTCACAAAGTGTCGATGGTGATTTTCAAAGTTTATGATATTTTCACATCAGATATCAACAAGATGATGTCATCCACATGTTGCTTGTTTCTATTGTTACTGTTGATTTGATGCTTGTAATTTATTTATTTGATTCTTTGTAATTGATTTTTGGTGTCCTTTCTCTAGAAAAGGACCCAAATCATTCTTAGTTAGGGATTAGAAATTGCTAATACTTGTCAATCTCAAGTTGAAGAATCATCAAATTTGAGTTTGCTTCATGGTTTCTACTCACATTTAGTGAAAATTATTTTGTATTCATGTACAATATATTGAGTTCAAGACCAATATTCAGTCATTCTTAATTGTAAATCTTCCCTGACTATAAATTCATCATTTACTTCAAAATATCAAATTGATGCACAATAATTTTGGTGTATTTGTTCTACTTATTGGTATGATTAATTTTCCTTCAAATCTTTGCATCATCTATATGTAGTTGTGAACCTTTCCGATGAAATATAGATTGATTTAGTCTTGATTCATTATCATGAGTGAACATTCATGTGAGATAATTGGAAACTTAGCTTTATTAGATCCTTTATTATACTTTCCCTATTTTTTCTATATTTTTTAAATCAAAATCTTTGAGAGATAGAATTTTAATGAGAATTTTTTTTTATAAGTCATGTAAATCATATTAAATATTTTTGAGACTAAATTCAATAGAAATTTTTAGATAGTTTCAGAAGAACTAATCAAAGTTAGGTCATCCTATACTAAATTCATTGAAATAACTATTGAATGTTGAGAGAAACTATGAGTTTAGGAAAAGACAATAAACCTTTGTTAGTTTCAAAGCTTTTTGAAGAACAAATTATTGTAAGCCCCTTATGATTAACAAAAAAATATAACGAACCCTAAGTGAACCTAGTGTGTCAAGACTTGACGATCGGAGCCTTGAGATTACAAATTATACTAAAATTTGAGGTCTTTCAAGAGAGATACATATTTTTATAATAATTCTATATATGTTTGTATATGATTAACAACTGCATCAACAAGTATAAGTAATGGTGTCATGTCATCTCTCCCCTAATGGGATGATGACACATGGATGTCATTCCTTTTCCTTTTCTAATTACAAGGAGATCTAACCTTCATTAATGCACCCACATGGGTGAGAGAGAAGCATTCATGATCACTCCATCTCTTAGTTTCCTTGAAATCTTCCTCATAAATGTGAGGGTAAAAAAAATTTCAAAAAGGACTTGGAAAGTTGTTATGACTAGACCAATATTTTTTTAAAGTTGCAAGTTGGAATTTTGTCACATTTTCTTATATGGACTATTAGAGGGATTACAAAAAATAAAAAATACATAATTTTGGATTTAAAATCTCCCCAATCCCTATAGTTTAGACCTAGGAATGTTATGAAACATGGTAAGAGGTGAAAATTATCATTTAAGGCCCCTTAAATTCCCTTATAGGACCAAATTAGAAATTGACACTTAGGATGAAAACTCACCCTTCCTCACCACCCTAGGACACTTAAGGGATTTAATAAATTATAATAAACATCACAACACATTGTATTAACATATAGGGACATTAGTCTCTCCATATAGACTGATATCAATTTTATGGGTTCCAAACAATAGGGTTTACTTGTGGATCTCCAAATATATTGGCCATGGATAACTTGCACACTCATTCATAACCATTAATATTCTCAATAGAATGGTCGAAGAAACATAAATTGAATATACCACATAATCATATATTTTACAAAACCATAATCACTTTTATCTCGTATTGCATATCAATTAAAACTAAATTTTATAATACATAACATGATATTTAACACACAATGCTATATAATTGAATAATTTTTTACTCCAATTAAGTTAATGAGATTAAATCAATTTCTCCTAAGAACTATATTTCTATCTCTAATTCATGTCAATTAGAAGAGAGAATATGCATGCAATCACCTCTTAACACCAATTTATACTTAGTATCAAAGATTTAGATTATTGTAAAAATATATGGAATTCAAACTATTCCATGTTAGAATAATCATGCATTAGCTAATAATTAATATTTAATTTATTATTAATCTAACTTCATTTCATGCACTTAACCTAAACTTAGGAGTATTTTTTTGTTACTAGAGTGGGCTATTATTAGATCATTTTAGCTCATCACATAGGGTGATGACACTTGTCATGATATAATCCCTTTCTCATTTAGGGTTTTCTCTTATAATAACTCTCCTTCATTATAACTATAAGCAATATTTTCATTCTGTAACTTTTTTTTTGTTGAGGAAATAGAAAATTCTTTTTTGCAACTCTCGTGTATGGAAGGTTTTCTCGTTTGTTGTTTGATCTTGTGTCTTGTGTTTTTTACAATTCTAACATGTTAGAGTAATAATGCATTAACCAATAAGTAATTAATAGTATAATTTCATTTCATGGACTTAAGCTAAACTTGGGAGTGTTTTTTTTGTTACTAAAGTGAGCTATTATTAGATCATTTTATCTCATCACATAGGATGATGACACTTTTCATGATATAATACCTTTCTCATTAACGTTTTCTCTTAAGAGCACTCTCCTTCATTGTAAATTTAAGCTAGATTTTCATTCTATTACTTCTTTCTTTTTGAGGAAATAACAAATTCTCCTTTGCAACTCTCGTGTGTGGAAGGTATTTCTCATTTGTTTTTTGATCTTGCATCTTGTGTTTTTCATAATTCTAACATTCTATACAGGATAAAACTGATTATCATAGTCTAACATCAAGGATGTTTTTCATAAAATATAATAATTTTCAAGTAGTAATGTGATATTCTAAACATTTATAGGTCAATTGACACCATTGATCTTGTCACTCGATAATGGGTCTTGTACAAGGCTTAACACTTGATATTATGCATGTATATAGATAAGAAAGTGTGTCTCCAAGGTTATACATAAGGAAAAACCTACACAATAAAATTTTCAATTAAAAAAAACACACATATCTAGATATAAGTCTCTCATTAGATAGAGAACCAATGATACAAGGAAAAGGATCCTATGTTCATCATGCCAAATCATTATTTGAGTGTGGGACACAAATCAGTGCAACACGTTATATAAAAATTTGGCCTTATACCACAAGGTTCAAAATAGATAAATAATAATAAAGAGGCTTAGTTTTCTCCAATTCCAATATTGTTATATTCATTTATAAATTCCTCACACTGATCACTATTGAGTGTGCACGGAATGCAACAATAATAAATATCATATTTTTTGACATATTTTTAAAAGATTCTAAAAGAAAAAATATAAAGGAGACTAATCTTCCTAAAAAATAATTCATGCAACAAAAATTTTAGAATTCAATTTTTAAATATTTATAATTCAAAATAACCATAACTTCTCTAATCCCTCTATTGATGAATGCTCAAAATTTAACCTTTTTATTATTGAGAAATTTTAAAAACTAAAACTACCATTTTTTCCAACTATGAACAAGAATGATATTTTAAAATAAAATTTGGAAAAACCAATATTTCTTAGAAAAATTGTCATGGCTTGGCCTAAAAATGGGAATTTTAAAATAAATTAAACATAAAAATTAAATTTTAGCTTTAAATCATAAATCATTGCTCTAAAATGATATTGTATAACTCTACCTAATGTGGGCATGGGTGGAGGAAGGAACTTTTAAAATATTGTTTTCAATGATGCAACAATGGTGGAAATCCTTCACATAAGAAGCAACACACACACAACAACCACTCTTTCCACTTCCAAGCATTCTCATTTCAAATACAAGCAATCCAAAATCAACACCCAACAATTCCATCAATTCTTTCTTTCAAAATCCATTTTTCTTTTCAAGGGGAAGAGAGAGGGTTTGAGCAAAAAGTGAAAAAACAATGAATGAATAAAAAGTATTTTCTCTTTTTTTGTTCCTTTTTCATTTATTTATTTATTTTCTATTATATTTTTTAAATATTTATTTAATTAAAATCTGTAAGAATTGGCTATGAAGGTAGCCACCCAAGATCAAGAGGCCTAATAGAAAGAACAAGCGTAAGAGAGATAGAAACAATATGACAAGAATAAGTTGTATTTTTCCAATGATGCAAATAGAATGTGCTATAGTACATAGGATAACCCTTGGTTATATAGCCAAGGTGAGAACATAGAAGGGAATAAGATTATGACAAGTGTCGTAATCTTATGATATGAGACAACTGTTAAAAGCTATCACTCCACCTAAAGTGGAAAAGTGATAATGTGATAATCACCACAAAAGGTGGAGAGGTAATCACATGATATGTCCACGAAAGGTGGATGTGATAAAGTAATAACATGATAAGTCCACCAAAAGTGGAAATGTTCCAACTACCTCCCATGTGGTCCCTAAGTAAACTTAACTAAGGTGTAATTATGACCTAGGACAAGGTAAAACACTTTTAATTACACCAACATCCCCCCTTAAGTGCAACTTAGGGAGAATGTACACAAAAGAAAACAATGCAAGATGGGTCCCAGTAACTAGGCCATGTTAGGTACCCATGTAAAAATTCAATGCAATCTCTCATAAAGTTGAGAAAAGGAGAAAACCACATGGGAAAAAACTCCCCCCAAAAAGAGAGATGAAAAAAAAGAGAAAAATATCTCAAATGTATGAGAAGGACAAAACCCCTAGAAGAGGAAAAATTCCCCCCCATAAGAGAGAATGAAGAATTCAAGAGACCTCCTCAGATGAAACATCTCGCACCCCCAAGAGAGCTTGAAAATGATGATATGTAATCTCAATGAAGGGTTTGGTGAAGATATCTGCAACTTGTGTTGTAGGACAATACTGCAAATCAATGACCTACTCCTATATTAGCTCCTGAATGTAGTGTATATGAATCTCAATTTTTTTGGTCCTCATATGGTGAACTAGATTCTTTGAGATTTGGATGGCACTCTGATTGTCAAAATGAATGACTATAGGATGCAGAATAGTGAAGCTAAACTCAGTGAGAATATTATAAAGCCAAATAGCCTTAGTAGCAGTATTAACAACCCCTCGATACTCAGCCTCAGTCGAAGAAAGAGCAATAGCATGTTGCTTCTTACTCTTCCAATAAATGGGGCTAGAACCAAGATGAAAGCCATAGCTAGAAGTGGACTTATGATCATCAAGATCACCAGCCAATCAGAATTTGTATATCCCACCAAGGTAAGTCTTGCACCTACTACATAGTGAATCCCATGATAATGTGTACCCTGTATGTAATGCAAGATGTGTTTGGTTTCTTTCTAATGAAGTTCTTGTGGTTCCTTCATAAAGCATGAAACCATGCCAATTGCAAAGGATATATCAAGGTGTGTGTGAGTCAAGTAGATGAGACTCCCAAGAAGCTGACGATACAAAGTGGCATCAACAAGTGGAGTAGAAAACTTAGCCTCAAGCTCGACTCCTGAAAGAAAGGGAGTCATAGCAGTGAAGGGAAAAACTAGGTGGATCTAATGACCCAACAATATGGAATACATTCCCTTAACACTAATACAATAGAGGAGAAGAGCATAAACAGGTTCTAATAGATTCTAAAACTACTTGAGATGAATACAACTAGTAAAATAGATAACAGAATTCAGCATTCACAGATTGACACAAGATATACATGGGAAAATCTTTTCAGGTAAAATACCCACCACACAAAGTCAAGACAATTGTATTCCAGTAATAAAATAGTTACATACAATGTTTAGTCTTCTCTGATCAGCTCACAACAATTCTTCAAGTTCTTATCTCACTATTACAATGTTATTTTCTAACATACAGTTCAAATTCTTGACATATGCAATATTGTCATCGACTTACTAAGTCATACATTGCATTCAATGTCATCAACCAATCATTGACCATTAGGTTCATCAATCTCTCATCCAATCACACAATCGATCTTCCCATGTCGATCTCCCTGAATCAAGCCACCCAGGCATTAATTCCATCACCCAAATCGGGTCCTGATCACCAGCCTAAGTCAACCTACAATTACTACTTTTACCATTTTGGCTTTTGGCCAATCAACATGCTATCAACCTGTCACACGTCCACCAACAATTCGTTGATCGCATTTGACTCCGATTCCAACTCGGTCAAACCAGGTCCGAGCTCATCCAAGCTCTCTAAGACTCTACTGCTCCACCTCCGAGCTAACTCTATCCATTCATGGTAATGCGGTGAGCTCCTTCGAGCTCTACCTTGACTTTCCTGCACTACTGCTGCACCAACCGAGTTGACCTGCGGTAATGCGGTGAGCTCATCCGAGCTCACCCATCGACTCCACCAAGCTTCGTCTCTCCTTCCCCGTGCTACCGCAGCCTAGTTCGACCTGCCTCGCAGTATGGTGGTATAACCACCCGATCTCGCTCCAAGTTTGCACCGTGCTACCAGTACCCAGTCAGGGCCTCACTATGGTAAGGAAGTGACCGGTCTGTGAGACCATTGATGGTCAAACCACACTACCACGGGGGCCGACAGGCCAGCCCGCGGTAGAGCAGTGACCATCAGCCAGACCGCTGGTGGTCTTACTGCAGCCACCATGGTGAGCAAGCTAACCATTCACGATGTTGCGGTAACTGCCAGAGCCATCGATGGCAGACAAACCGTGGCCATCGCGGTCAATTGCATAACCGCCCACAATATGGCGGTGACCAACAAGACAGGCCGAAAGATGCCAACCATGGCCACTGCGGCCAATGAAGAGACTTTGAGTTGTAATGAGATAACCACCAAGGCCTTCACCGTAGTACCGCAAAGGAATGAACAGACTGCCGCGGTAAAGAGGTTAAGGCATAACAAAGCTAGGTGCGGTATGGCGGTAAAGGGCTGAGAACATCAAATTTTCACCAAGGCATGAAAATAGGGGCTTCAAGCTAGAAGTTGAGACACATTTTCTCAACAAGTAGGCTTACAATCAGCCATGTGAAATTGAGCTAGAAGATCAAGAGCATACTTGGGTTTAGAAAGAGAGATCCCAGAAGTTGACTGTGTGATCTCAATCTGAAGAAAATAGTGCAAAAGGCCCAAGTGAGTCATAGTAAATTTGACACTACCAATGATGGATGAGGTAATCCCTATGATGATCAAGTCATCAACATAGAGCACAAGTAGCAAATGAGATTCATCATGTTGTAAAATGTAGACATTTAGATCTGAATGAAACCTAGTGAATTATGCTGAGAGAAGAAAGGAATCCATCTTGGCATACCAAGTCCTAGGGGCATGTTTGAGGCCATAGATAGACTTCCTCAATCTACAAACTAAAGAAGAATCCTATATGAATCCCTGCGGCTGCTCCATGTAAATCTCCTCATTAAGATCCTCATCAAGAAAAGCACTCTTCACATCCATCTGATGTACAACCCAACCATGATCTACAACAATAGAAAGTATCAAGCAAATGAAGTTCATCTTAGCAATGAGTGCAAAGGTCTCTATATAATCAACACCTGGAACCTATGAGAAACCTTTTTCCACAAGTTGAGCCTTGTATTTATCCACACTTCAATCCACTCCATACTTGGTCTGATAGATCCACTTACATCAAACCATCTTTCTCCCCTTAGGGAGTGGAACTACATCCCATGTGTGGTTCCTCATCAAGGAACTATACTCTTCCTCCATTGCTAAATCCCACTCTGGAACTACTAATGCTTTTGTGAAGGACTATGGATAGAAAGCACTAGCAATAAAAGTGTGGAAAATCCTGATGTTGTGACCGAGTCCTTTGAGTATCTGAAGTATCCCCAACAAGAGAACCTAATGAATCAAGATTCTATCAAGCCCAATGAGGTCTAGTAGGAGATGAAGGATGAGGATCCTCAACTGCAAGTGGAACCTATGAAGGTGTGATCCTACGAGTCGAATTTGAGGAATAATCGTCATCTGAGTCACTATCATCACTTTCCACTATGGAGGAAGGAAGAGGAGTATTAGAGGCCAAGCTAGGAGAGCTTTCCTTAAAGTGAACACTCCTCTCAATGAATAGCTCATGTGTCTCTGGATCCAAAAGTCTATATGTCTTAACACCTTCAGGATATCCAACAAAGATGCAAGCCCTACTTTGAGGTTCCAATGCCTTGTGCTTCTCTAGAGGTATGCGTACCCAAGCTAGACAACCAAAAACTTTGAAGTGTCTCAAAACTAGTTTTCTACCACACCAAGCCTCAAAGGGAGTCATACACTTCAAATCCTTATGGGGAACCCAATTTTGGATGTGTGTGGCACAACTGATAGCTTCTACCCAAAATTGAGGACCAAGAGAATGAGCATGAATCATGCAACTAGCCATCTCCTTAAGGGTCCTATTCTTCCTTTCAGCAACACCATTCTATTGTGGAGTGGAGGAAACTGAGTCTTGAAGATCAATCCCCTCAAGAGTACAAAATTCCTCAAGTCTATTATTCACATATTCCCTTCTATTGTCTATGTGAAGAATCTTGACATGCTTCCCTGATTTCTCCTCAACATGAGCCTTGGGATAGAAATTTGTCAAACACTTCACTCTTGTGAACAAGAAAATAGACCCATGTGAAGCGGGAGTAGTCATCACTAAAGGTGAGGACATAGCAGGCCTTGTTAAATGATGGCACTGGAAATGGACCTGCTACATAACTATGAACCAATTGGAGAACTTCCAAAGCTCTCCAAGACTTCCCTTTATCAAAATTATCTTCTAGATGCTTACCCATGGAACAACCTGAACATACACCTTCCTAAAAGCTTATTTGAGGGATTTTTGTTACCATATTCTTGGTGCTAAGATATTGAAGATAGCAGTAATTGAGATGTCCAAACCGCTCATTCCATATCTTACTTTTTGAATTTGAATGAGTGAGCAAGGCTGTAGAAGGAGACTTAGGCACAAAGTGGGAGAATGAGTAAAGCTGTGTGTTGTGATTGGCTTGTCTCACTACAACCAAGGCATCATCCTTAAGTTCAATGACCATAACTGAATCTGGTAGAAACTCAACTTTCTTGTCATCTCCAAAGTGAGTGACTTGGTAGATTGAAAGAATATTAGTGGTTAAGTTAGGAACATAGAGAACATTCTCAAATGTTCCATCATCCATGACAACCAACCCTTTTCCTTCAATTTCCACTTGAGTATCATCACCTATGAATATGTAAGGTACCTTAGATGGCTCCAAAGAATAAAATTGATCCCTTGTAGAACCCATGTGATGAGTGGCACCTGAGTCAAGTGTCCATTGTTGTGAAGAACCTATAGTAGTCACAAATTCTTGCCCTTTTCCTTTTGATTGTGAGGAAGTGGAAGGAGATGAATCCTTCTTCTTGTAGGTGGATGGAAAATTGAAGTTGTTTTTATTGATGATGTTTTTCAACTCATCAATTTTCTTAGTGTGGAAATGATGCTCATCATGACCAAATCTCTTGCAATATGTACAAGTTGGTCTCTCCTTATTTCTTGAATTTCCCTTCTTGGGAGAAGATGAAGAAATCCCTTGTTGTGGAGAGGATGATTGTGATTTATCTTGTTGTTTCTTTGGCTTAAACTACTTTTGCTTCTTGTTAGAACCCTTTCCTTGATTCCCTTGATTAGCCACCAAAGCTTTGGACTTTGAATACTTCAGAACCCCCATGCTTACCAAATTTGCTTTCTCTAACATCAACATTTATGTGAATGTATTAAACAATGGCATAGTGAAAGAACTACCCACTATCAAGTGATGGGTTTGGTAGCTAGAAACAAATGTTGCATATACTAATGGAAGCTTTCCCAATAAATTGTAGGCCAACTATGCATCCTTCTTGTCAATGCCACAATCCTTAAGTTATTCTCTTAGCTCATTTTCCTTAGTGACATAGTCTTGGATTGTATCAAAATTATTTGGATATAACATGGTGAGGTCATCTTCAAGATGATAACCTCTAATCTCATCAACTTGGCCATACAATTGACCAAACTTTTCCCAAGCTTCTTTAATTGTTTTACACTATTCAATTTAAAATATTGGATCTTTTGATAGATATTTCTTCAAAGTTCCAAGATCCATAGTATTTTTTGTGAGCCAATCCATATGAGCATTAGGATCAGTTTTAGGATTAGATGGTGTAACAACAATTCCATCAATATAATGAGTTAATCCTTTTTCCATTAACTTACTCCAAGCATCAATTTTCCAAAAAGCATAGTTATGTGGAGTTAACAAAGGAAACTTAGGAAAACCCATAGTAGCAAAATGAAAGAGGACAAGATAGAGAGAGAGGCACAATAACACAAGACACCCCCCACATTCCCTCAATCAAAGAACCCCCCCAAAAAAGATGATTTGGCACTCTATACTTAGTGCGTGTACAATGGCCACTTGCAAGCCAAGCAAAGTGGACTTCTGATTTTCAATGTTTTATAACTACCTTTAGTAGGCTACAATAGACTCAAATGACTGATACAAAATATCAAACTGAGATCGTAGCTTTACAAATGCCAAAATAGGCCAAAATAGACCATATGCTGAAAGTACAATTTATGAGCACAATCACTACAAACTGATAAAACCACTGTGAAGTTTAGA
Source organism: Sequoiadendron giganteum (assembly GCA_007115665.2). NCBI lineage: Eukaryota > Viridiplantae > Streptophyta > Pinopsida > Cupressales > Cupressaceae > Sequoiadendron > Sequoiadendron giganteum. The sequence goes on along the minus strand of CM021101.1, from coordinate 316,171,971 downwards.
AAAAACCATGCACTTTTTAAAAAAATGACACTTGAAAAGGAGTTTGTATGAGCCTAAACGGAGCCTCAGAAGTTGCAAAAATGGTGACAACTCAGCAACATTGGTGTAATAATGGTTGGGCCATACGACTCGACCAGCAAATTTGTTTTGCCTCGATAAACAACTTTGTCCAAATTCGATGATTTGGCAGTCGATTTAGGGTTTTTTGGCTGAAAATGCTCTGAAATGGTAGCTAGCTCCTAGATTTGGCAACCACCTCTAATCTTCAAACCCTTGTAGATTTGGCCTCCCATGTCCAACTAGGACGAAACAAAAGGAAAATCTAATTATCTTAGACACTCTGGATGCAATGGTAAGTTCGGATCTGATGCAATAAGCTTCCAAAATGCACCTAAAATACAAGGCCAAAAATGGAACCTCCCTAGAATCTGGTATTTTTATCACACAAATACAAGATTGCACTCAAGATCTCCCCAAAATGACAATCCAAAGGTAGTCCAATAGCTCTGATACCATGTAATAATTGGCTATGAAGGTAGCCACCCAAGATCAAGAGGACTAATAGAAAGCACAAGCATAAGAGAGATAGAAACAATATAATAAGAATAAGTTGTATTCTGCCAATGATACAAATAGAATGTGCTATAGTACATAGGAGACTCCTTGATTATATAGCCAAGGTGATAACATAGAAGGGCATAAGATTATGACGAGTTTCATAATCTTATGACATGAGACAACTATGAAAATCTATCACTCCACCTAAAGTGGAAAAGTGATAATGTGATAATCACCACAAATGGTGGATCACCCACAAAAGGTGGAAAGGTAATCACATGATATGTCCATGAAAGGTAGATGTGATAAATTAATAACATGATAAGTCCACTAAAAGTGGAAATGCTCCAACTAACTCCTATGTGGTCCCTAAGTAAACTTAACTAATGTGTAATTATGACTTAGGACAAGGTACAACACTTTTAATTACACCAACAAAATCAATAATAAAGTTTATTTAACAAAATTATATAACTAAATGCTAATCTAAATCTAATTGATACTTTTCCACTAGCTAAGAAATTAAATCAATTAAATTAAATTACAATTTTGAATAGCAATATTATTTCATTTATGCTATTTTTTTCTTTTGAAAGAACAGTTAATCTATTTTATTTTATTTAATCAAAGTAAAATAATGCAATAGACCTTTTCAATTAAAGAATTAATACTTTTCAAACATGGTAAACACACATCTTGAAGTGAATTTAAATGTAATGTAGAATATAAATTAATCACACACAAAGGACTTAACCACACTTTATAGGTTTCTACAACATACAAATTTTGGAATTACTATCAATTCTAATGTAGATTAACACAGGGATCTCAAAAAGTCTAAGAAGAGGGAGATGGATAAATAGGATCCACAAAAAATTCTCCACATACCAACCATCGGTGCAACACCTATAAATTTTCTTGCACACTCAAGTCAAACATCAGGTGTACTTGCTCCACATATAATAAGTAGCTAAAACAATATAGTTCAATAAACATGGTATAAATCATATGATATCATATCATCACATCTATTATATATCATCTACAACTAGCATGTTCTAGGAATAATACACATAAACAATAACACATAATGCTACAAACATGAATGACCCACCATACCTGAGCACAATATATCCACCCCATAATGTATAGTAATAAATATAATTCTAGTATATATATCCTCATTAGAAATACCTCGATGGCCATAGAAATAACCCCATAAAATCATATAGAATATATCATTATAACACCTCAATGACATAACCACCTCGATTATAGGTTCAATGCAATGGACAATCTCACATGAATCACAAAATGAACTAATGCAACACTCAAAATAGCATATTACATATGAATTAGAAATCTCCCAAGGCAAACAAGGGAGTGGACATTAAAATTTATTTTGTAATTGATAGATTTATCTCTTTCCAAGAATTTTTTTTTGCATCAAATAACTTGAAGTGCATTAAATTTAATGTGCACTTCATTTAAAAATAATTTCTCAATAGTGAAATTACTCTCTAGTTCTATGATTACTTATGGTCAAATGATATTTATATTTTTTGTTATGTTTCTAGAGAAATAGAACTAATCTTATTAGTCATTAATTGACATGGAGTCTTATAATTGAATTAAGTAGCCACATTTATAAAACTTATATCCAATGCAAAAATATATGAATTCTTAACAATATTAGGTCTTAAGTAGTTTCTATTGAGGGGGAGTGTGCATTTCAATGTTAAATCCTAGTTGTCAACAATTATATTATATATAAAACCTATGAGAATTATGCAATATCTTCCTCTATATTTATTGTATAAGTATAAAGAATTGTATTACATATAAGACATAACTTAGATTTTTTAAGAAATATTAGCATTGGTAATGATTAAGTGAATTATATTGTGGGCAGGTGCAAAAAGATGGGGGGCCAATTTGTGGCCAATTTTTTTTAAAAAATTGATAGCTCATTATGCAAGTGCGTTATAACACGAGTGTAATATAATGTGCTCACATTATGGCTTGGTGTGCCGAGCCTAAGGATTGGCCACACTGATCCTATTTCACTCTCACGTTATAATACAAGCATGGAATAACGTGCTCACGTTATGAGAAATTAAAAGAAAAAAAGGAAATCGAGCTCATTTGCTTTGTGACTTTTTTTTTTACTACAGCCAAAATCCCTTCTTTTGCTCGCTCACGTTCTAGGAGGAGTAAATATTGCAAGTTTTTCATCAAATTGTTACTATTTCATTACCAATATTTCACCACATTTTTCCACATAGACAAGGAGGACGAAGAGGTAAGGATTGTTTGTTCTTTGTTGTGAATTTGTTAGTTTTAGGTTGTTTTTTATATTTATTTGTTGAATTTGTAGGAGATGATAATAAACCTGAAAACCCCCTTCAAAACCCTCTTGAAAATCCTCAACAATCAGAGCAACAACAACAGGAACTAAATCCTCAACAAGTAGAGAAACAACGACATCAACAAAATCCTCAAGTTCAACAACCACAACAATAATCTCCTACACCAATCCCTCAACATCCTCCTAGCACTCAGCAAAATTTAATGAGTGAAATTGAAAACAATAAAAAATAAATTAAGGATTTAATCACGAGGTTGAATGATCCAAATGGTTCAACCATGGAAAGAAAAACACTTGAAAATTCATTGAAAGAAATGCTAAAACATGTAGATTCAATCAACAAAAAATTAATTGGCTAGCAAGATAGGAGGTAGGTGGCTAGGAATTTTTACCAGGATAAATTACCATATAAAGATGTAAAAGATTTAAAAATTACAAAATTAGATTTGTGATCATTATTCACTGACCCACACACAAATGAAAATCTTAGCCTTAATGCAAAGAGGTTTCCTATCCATTGGTGTCACCACCAACAGATTAGGAACTTTTTTTGGGATAGGTGGTACATGGTTTTTGATTAATCACCATGCAACAATTGTGAAGTACCACAATATTTCCTAATGAAACTATACTATGAGTTCATCCTAAACAAAATCTTGAATTATTTTAATATGAGGGACTTCCAAGGGAGAGGTGGGGGATCAGCTCAAGATAGACCGGGCGCACATCAGGATCCTAGGTTGCAAGCAAGATGACCTCTTGCTAAGCCACCTCATGACCACATCGTTATCCCTTCCATCATGAAGGAGAGTAATGAGGTAGACACTTTGCAAGCCATCAACTCTTTGACCCAAAGTGTCATCCAACATGCCATCCCTATACTATAGCGCCATCCAAGGGAGTTTTTGAGTGGTGGGCTTCGATCCCATTTGTGTCATGCTTGCAGGGTGACTTGTTCATATGATCCCACTGGCACTCATGAGGCTACTACGTAGGATACATCTATAGCTATGGAGGTGGTGAGGGCAGCTGACATTTTGAATGAGGCCTTTGGCAGTGATACTCAGGTAAATGTTAGCATGTTCATTGAATTTAATTTATTAAATTTCAATTTTGAAATGAAAGATTAACTAATTTAGTTTTATAATTTTAATAAAATTTCAAGGTCACAGTGTTGATACTAGATACACCAGACCTACACTTGCTTATTACTCCAATGCATCTATTGTTGAGGTATGTAACTAGTAAACAATTATAAATTTATTACATGTTAATATCATTGTTTTATGAATGGTATCTTAATATGTAATTTTAGATGTTGAATAGGTTAATATTGGAGGTTTCATGGGAACACCTCCCAGTGCTAGTGGATTTAGACAAACCTACATCTAGGTAATATAATAAAGAGTTTAACTAATGAATTTTACTTAATAGACTTGTGTAGTTTATATTCATATTGTTGATTACATTGCATTGCACATCTTTCAAACTCAAAGCATTACTTCACATTCCATAACTAATAACTAGATTTTGATAGATGACAAAATTTCAACTAAAATATAGGTGTTTAGAAAGTCAACATAAGCAGTGATGCAATTAATTCACATAGAATAAGTAATAAGTAGGAGCATCTTCCAATTGCATTTGCTTGTCATGGCATTCCACGAGACCACTTTTTACTAAGGAATGTTTCCAAACAATTCACTGCCTTGTCTATCCTATGTATGTTTGGAAGAAATATATGAAAGAATAATAGTAAGCAATAGCTAGAAAAGGAAATGAGTTGTTTGAAAAAATGTCTCAAAGAAATGTGGTCTCATGGTGATGTCCATCACCATGAGACCCATTTTCTTTGAGGCATTTTTTCAAACAACTCACCGCCTTTTCTATGCTACCACATTTTCCATACATTTCTACCAAAGAATTTTATCAAACAGTTCATTTACTTTTTGCTATGGCTAAAAGCCTAAAAAAGGTGCTTTCCAACAAACTATGGATGCTTGGAAAAAATCTATCAAAGCATAATAGTAAGCAATAGCATAGACAAGGCAATGAGTAGTTTGGAAAAATGCCTCAAAGAAATGTGGTCTCATGGTGATGGAATGCCATTCCATCACCATGAGACCACATTTCTTTGAGGAATTTATTAAAACAACTCACGACATTTTCTATTCTACCACATTTTCCATACATGTGTACCAAATAATTTTATCAAACTACTCAATTCCTTTATATTATGGCTAAAAGCCTAAAATAGGTGCTTTCCAACAAACTATGGATGCTTGGAAAAAATATATAAAAGCATAATAGTAAGCAATATAATAGTCAAGGTAGTGAGTAGTATGAAAACATGCATTGAATAAATGTGGTCTCATGGTGATGGAATTCCATTCCATCACCATGAGACTACATTTATTTGAGGCATTTTTTCAAACAACTCACTGCTTGAAGAATAGAAACCAACCCTTTAGCCAAAATTCCCCTCCAAATTCTTTTCAAGGTCCTCATCCTCAATTTACCAATCCATGGAACCTTCCACCTTTTATTCCACTTGTTCATTTCCCCACCCCTCCCTCTTCATGTCATGATCACCCTTCACCTCATAACCAAGACCACACTATACCATCCACCCCATCCCAGCATAATACTATAGAGAAGGCAATGAATTGTTTGAAAAAATGCCTCAAAGAAATGCAGTCATATGGTGATGGAATGCCATGACACATTTTTTGTAATGGAATTCCATCACCATGAGACCCCATTTCTTTGAGGTATTTTTTCAAATAGTTCACTGCCTTCTCTATGCTACCATAGTTATCATAAATGTCTATGAAAGCATTTTATCAAATGGTTCACCGACTTGCTACTATGGGTAAAATCCTTAAAAAAGGTGCTTTCGAAAAAGCTATGGATAGGGAAAATAGTAAGCATGATAGTCAAAAATATATAGTTTAATAAGTACTCAAAACTTTTTTCATTATCTCATACATTATAAGCCATGACGTGGATAGCTATTGTAGTTTTCATGATTGAATAATTTGTTGTTTTATTTTCAAATGTTGGATGAGGATACACCTTTGAATGTTCATAGGGAAATGTAGCTTGGTGTTTCATCTGATATAGAATCCTCGATGGCTCTCACAGAGGAGGTATGAGGAAGATTACTAAATTTTAATTTACATTCATTGTTATAGCTGTTAGTTAGTGAAAAATTAAACCATTATTGATTCATAGTTTAATTTATCTTTGGATGGTTTCTATAGGGCTTCAAAATTCCACATCATGGGCATGTGAATATTTCCCTCAAGGAGAGAGATCGCCTACTAGCAGTAAGTGATTATTTTGTTAAATATATCATTTTTTATAATATAATTTCTATATGTTAATGTCATTAATTATTATTGTAATAGATAAAGCTTGACCAGGAACTAAACCCTAGGAGGAGCACTAGGATCACTCCTCAACCTCAAAATAAATGAGTGATAGACCTATCATTTTCTAACTAACAAGCAAAGGGAAATAATTTATTTCAAAAGGATGCAAAGCAATGAACTTTGATTCTAGATCCCTTTGATGTATTCCTATATGGAATTTTTGTACATATTTTGTATTGGATATATTTGACATTGTATGCATATATGGCATTCCCATAATCCTATATGGCTATTTTGTATATACTTTATACTTAAATTGACATATATTGATGTATGCCTACATAGCTATTTGGTTAATACAAATCTTTTTTTATCGATGGTGCCCATATTTGCATTATAAATGCATGGTTCAACAGATATAAGTTATGTGTATTCAAGTGTATACTTTACAACTTACATGTATACTTTGTGACTTGCATGTATTCCAATGTATACTTTGTGACTTACATTTTTTCATGTGTATACCTTGTATTCATGGATATACTTTATATTAATTTGTGTATACTATGTATTTGTGTGTATACTTCAAGGCTTACGTGTTTTTGAGTACTTGTGCTTCCCTTATTCACATGTATGCTTGACTTATTCACATGTAAACTTATTAATTGGTTATCCCTAGAATTGATCATTGTAGTCCTTCATGGTTTGTCTTGAATATTTATTGATTGATGATAAACAAATTTATTAGTTGATGCTAAACAGCTTCAATATTTCTAGGAATACTAGTAGAGTTACAAATTGAAAAATTGCACAAATTAAAAAGAAAAGATTAACTATAAACAAATGCGCTGGTTATTAACTTGATAATTGATTAAGAATGAGTATAATATATATCAAGAGATGAGCCTTCTAGAATGGCAACTACCAACTAGAAAATAGGAAAAGCATTATCAATACTTTGAAATCAATAATCCACTCAAAATTGTAATGGTAGAGAAGGATTATTTAAGATCCTTGAGCAATGTATTTCTTAATGCTCCATTTTTCTTACATATCTCAATTCAATTTAATCCAAAGAGTTCCATGAAATGCTTTATCTAAAAGTAAAAAACATGCTTTCAATTGGTATTCCATGATATTTTTCATAAAAGGATTCCAATATATTTAATCTTTTGATTGGAACAACTCAATTAAGCAAAGGATACATAATCTTCACAACACTTGCAAAACATAATATTCATAGTAGATGATGAGTAGTTAACTTCTTGACACATTTTCATACAAACATTTATCTTGAATAGTCTTTAAACATTTTCACAACATAATCCTCATAGTACAAAATGAATTGTTATGTTCTTGATCCATCACCATATAAACACGTTGAAAGATGCATATGTCAAATTTTTGCAATATTATTTGTTGTATAGGAAATGGACTTGGGAGAAAGTTTTATAATTTATAATACAAATACGAAATGGACTCAAGGGTGAAAAATTTATTTATCACACCAAATAATAAATGTAGGTCAGAGCATCACTTGTTTCTCTTAGACTCCAATTTTCAAGCATAGCAAATCATTTCAAATGAAAATTTCAAAATGCTTCACAACCAAAGTTGTTAATTGAGGAAAAATAAAATGTTTCTAAGTTCCACCATTGTATGAATTTACAATTGGTTGTATATTGTTGTAAGGGAAAGGAGGATAATTTAAAAAATGTCTTGTGCTTGCTAGACTTAATGATGATCATATGCTTTTTGTTTGGAAAACTTGGACTTCTCAACTGTCATGTGAATGTTTCTATTTTTGATTGTTTTGCATTCCATCATAAGGGATTGAGCCAGTTGAACATAGCTCAAAGTGATTTAGTGTGTTTGGAATTGAAATAGGACCATTTTTAGCATAAACGTATCCATCTAGACGCGTTGGAACAGTTTGTTTGGTCACACGAGTTGTGGAATGAAATTTGCACCACTTTGCAACTTTACACTGCTTACATTTGACACTTTTTACATCAAATGAAAACTAGACACCATGGGGAAATGACTTTAAGATAAAAAAAATTAAGAGAGGCTATTGTACAGGGGTCCAACAAAATCTCGTAGGATCAGACGAAGAGTTTGAAAGTGTCATGATTTTTGAGTACTATCCCATCAAATATTGCTTCCCTTTTGCACTTTCGACCCTTAAGGGATCGATCCGGTTAAACATAGATCAAAGAAATTCAGCATGTTTGGGTGCAAAGAGGACTATTCCTAGCATAAACCCATCCATCTAGATGTGTTGGAATAGTCTGTTTGGTCACACAAGCTGCAGAACAAAAGTTGCACCACTTTGCAACTTTACACTACTTGTATTTGGAACTTTTTCCATCAAGTAAAAACTAGAAACCATGAGAAAATGACTTTGAGATAACAAAAATTGAGAGAGGTTATTGTAGAGGGGAACAATGCAATCCTGTAGGCTCAAATAGAGAGTTTTTAATCCTCACAGTTTTTGAGTAGTAGCCTATCAAAGATTGTTACCCTTTTGCACTTTGGACCCTTAAGGGATCAAACCGGTTGAACATAGCTCAAAGTGATTTAGTGTGTTTGGGTGCAAAAGAGTACCATGCCTAGTGTAAAAATACCCATCCTTACACATTGGAATTTTTTGTTTGGTCACATGAGTTGCACAACAAAAATTGCAGCACTTTGCAAATTTACATTGCTGGCATTTGACACTTTTTCCATCAAGTGAAAACTAGACACCACGTGAAAATGACTTTGAGATAATGAAAACCGAGAGATTTTATTGTACAGGGTCCCAATGCAATCCCATAGGCTTGGATAGAGAGTTCGTAAGCATCATATTTTATGAGTAATAGCTCATCAAATATTTTTTCCCTTTTGCACTTTGGACCCTTAAGAGATTGAGCCAATTGAACGTAGCTCAAATTGATTCAACATGTTTGGGTGTGAAGGAGGACCATGCCTAGCATAAATGTACCCATCTGGATGTGTTATAATAGTTTGTCTTGTCACATGAGTTGTAGAATGAAAGTTGCATTGGTCACTTTGCAACTTTACACTACTTGCATTTGACACTTTTCCCATCAAGTGAAAATTGGACACCACGAGAAAACGACTCTAAGATAAAAAAAAACCAAGAGAGGTTATTGTAGAGGGGCCCAACACAATCTCATAGGCTCAGAGGGAGAGTTTGTAAGAATCACGGTTTCTTAGTAATAGCCCATCAAATATTTCTTCCGTTTTGCACTTTGAACCCTTAAGTGATCAAGTCGATTGAACGTAGCTCTAAGAAATTCAGCATGTTTTGGTACAAAATAGGACCATTCTTAGTGTAAACATACCCATCTGGACACATTGGAACAGTATATTTGGTCACATGAGCTGCACAACGAAAGTTGCACCACTTTGCAACTTTACACTGCTTGCATTTGACACTTTCTCCATCAAATGAAAATTGGATACCATGGGAAAATGACTCTGAGATAACAAAAACTGAGAGAGGATATTGTAGAGGGGCCCAACATGATCCCATAGGCTTAGATGGAGAGTTGTAGAATGAAATTTGTACCACTTTACACTACTTTCAATTGATACTTTTCCCATCAAGTCAAAACTAGACACCAAAGAAAAACAACTCCAAGATAACAAAAATTGAGAGAGGTTATTGTAGAGGGCCCAACATGATCCCATAGGCTTAGATGGAGAGTTGTAGAATGAAATTTGTACCACTTTACACTACTTTCAATTGATACTTTTCCCATCAAGTCAAAACTAGACACCAAAGAAAAACAACTCCAAGATAACAAAAATTGAGAGAGGTTATTGTAGAGGTTCCCTACATGATCCTAATACCTTAGGCAAAATTCCCATAACTAACATGGTATCTAGGTAGCAGGCTATCAAATATTTTTTCTCTTTTGTAATTTGGACTGTTAAGGGATTACGTTGCATGAGTTATAAATGTTTGAGGGCAACAATAAATTTGAAATTTTGAGTAAATATCATTACAAGTGTTTATTTGAATAGATTGTATGCTATATTGATATTGATATATAATGATTAGGTTGATTATTGGTGCTATTTGTAATAGGGAGAGAATAAAAGAAGAAAATGAATGATTAGTAACCATCACTGGGTATTACACTCACTATATTGATAATATGATGTTTACAATAAAATGAGATTTATTTGGCTGTCCTAATTCTTCTGTATGTGCTACAATTTTTTAATATGCTTCATACACCATTCTGAAACCCAAGTGCTTGTACTTTTAGGCACAATGCCTTAGGTACTCTATTCTCACAGATCTTTTACAATGTCACCCATACATTCAAGATTTTTTTATAATGTCTACATCATAGGTTATCATGATGAGGTTAACTTTAAATGAATAACTTGAGATTCCCTCGCTAAGCTTCACATGCTCTTTTATAATGACTTCAAATTAGAATTGAGATTTGTCAAGATCATCAAAATAAGGATGTTGCATTTCTTTTTTGGCTAAAATTCTCTTGGATGGCTCATAAATCAACATTTTCTACAAGGAGACACCAATCAATTTTTAGTAGTTTACTTACAAATAGGAAAAGTATAAGAAGAAAAATAAAGAGCATCCAAAATGGAAATGAAATGAAAATAGATGGAAGGCACTTACAAAAAACAAATCCATGCCATTTGGTTGCAACTCCAAGACAACAAGGTATAAATATTGATGCTTCCATTGAGGATATGCATGTCAGTCTCTCAATTTAGTCACTCCTGGTCATACATATTCATTAGGAGTTCCAAGATACCTATTACACACAACACCTCTCATGAATATAATAACTTGAAATTTGAGATGCTCTTATAATGTTTACATCATAGGTGCTCATAATAAGGTTAACTTCAAATGAATAACTTGAAATTCCCTCGCCAAGCTTCACACACACTTTTATAATGGCTTGAAATCATAATTGAGATTTATCAAGATCATCAAAATAAGGATGTTGTATTTATTTTTTGGCTGAGATTGTCTTGGATGGCTCATAAATTAGTATTTTCTGCAAGGGGAAACCAATAAATTTTTAGTACGTTACTTATAAATAGGAAAAGTAAAATAAGATGATATAAACATTAGATGATAGCATTGGCATCATACAAATTAATGTGCATACAAGTATAAATTAATAAGAGCCAATGTGCATACTTACAAATTAATCCAACGAACCATCTGGATCTGCTCTACTCTTTATTGTGTCAAGTATTGCCTCATGGTCAAACTCATAGACCTTTCACAAGGTCTTGTTCAAAGGTCTACCCCAATATTTGGTCAAATGAACATTGGATGCCACAACAAGGTTCGAGTAATGAAGAATCTTTCGATGCATGTAAAAGTCCTGAAATAGCCAATATTTAACACTCTTATGTGGGTACCTTCTAAGCCACGTTCGAGTAACAACAACTAAGTCTATAGGGTATTCGATGTTTTCTCCATCTATAACTAGGGACTCCAATTTCTTTTTGGCCTCAACACAATGAAACAACTAATATTATGTTCCCTCTTTGGTGTCTTCATCTACAATAACTACACAAACATGCCCTGCATTGATATGTGTAGCAAATCTCTTGCAATTAGTCAACATTATAAATACACTACAAAGTCGAATAACAACAGGAATTTCAAAAACTAAGCAAGTAGATATATTACCTAGTTTAACTAGATCTGATATGTGGTAAAATTCGATCAACGAATCCATTTGTGTTAGTTCCAATGTCGCCAGAGGGAAATACATGTGAAGTGGGCTAAGATAACTTAACAAGAATTTTTCAACCCACTCCTTTGACTCACAATCATCCCAAGCTTGCATTGTACATGAAGAACAAAAGCATGCCATCTTCTATGTATTTATACTCTATGAACCTGCATGTAAGCTAAGGAAAGAGTGTAGCTCACTCAATCTTGTTAGTGTACAATAATCCTCATATGGTGCAATGTTAGTATCATCCATCAACCAAAAAAATCTATGAACTGAAGAAGTACCTTCATTACCTGGACCCATTGAAGCATTACACCACTCAACAATTGATTTTGCATCTGTCAACTTTGCATTTTCTTTATACTTTAACTCTTCTCATGCTAATGCTCTTTTCACACATGCTCCTACATCATCATGCTCCCCCTTTCCATGCCTAGCCTCACAAAATTTCCACATATGTTGAACACCTATAATGACATGCACCCTGTACAACTAGTAGAACATGTGTGATTTTTTGAACCGTGTTGCATAGTTAATCGACCATATTACATGTCAACTGTATGCTATGCCCCTCTGATCCAAATCATTGTAGAACATATGGAAGCAACCTTGCACAAAATCTGGAGAATGTGTGTGATCATAACTAATATAAAAGTGATACTCCCTCAATACCTTCCTTTGGTCCTCTATACTAGAAGCTGCATGAATGAATGCTATGTGCACAAATATTGAAACCTATGTGGAGTTGTAATATTGTGATTGTACCTCACATTGTGGTTGTAGAGTGTAATTCTCTATAAATTCAACCACTAAAACTATGCTACCAACTGGAAAGGTGTCCTTGCATAGCTTGAATTGCATGTACAACCATCGATCTCTATGGGTATGCCTTGCATACTCATACACTATATTGTTACAAAAAATGGACATAAACTGATACACTAGAATCTTCTAAATAACCAAATCACAACTTTTTACTTGATTACCATCTTTTGTAATATATGCCACTATTTTATATTTCCCGAACTCTACTAGTTTTTATCCCACCTCATCTATGATTTCCATATGTTGACATACTGGCATACACTGCAAGCCACCACAATGCTAACATGAACCATCCAAGTATAGTGTCCTATAGAATATTTGGTCATCCTCTATTTCACATAAATTTTTTGATAAGAACTCTCTTGAAGATTTTGGTGGGTCGTGTATGCCACAATCCTACAAAACATCGTTAGTATGCAAATCTAAACATATAGAATGATAAACATCAAAATAGTTAGAGAATTCAATATGTAGTCTACAACAAGAAGTAGTGTGTGTGTGATTTATCTTGACATAAAAATGTTTAATCATTTCAAAATATCTTTAACAAATACTAATTTGAGGATAATCTTGTTGAAGTTTATGAAAAAATTGGGTTTGAGTCATATCCAAAAATGCTTTGGATGTGGCTCACGACTGTGACTACCGATTCTCCTTCTTACCACATCCATTTGATTCGGAGATGGCCTTGTGTTATTCTTCCAATATTATTAAATTTGTGTTCTCAATGCTTCAACAACTTTTTTATCTTTTTTTGGTAGTCTCCCTGAGAATTCCCATAATTCATTTGAATCAGTTCCCTCAATTCTTTGCATCCATTAGATTCTTCACAATAGTGTTTTCACTTGAAGCATTCAATGTTCTCAATCCAAGATTCTTCATGATTTACTATACTTTATACCACACATGATTTCAACATATAGTTGACATCTTATAGTCTCATTCAGCCTTTCAAAGAATGATTTCCAAAACTTATCAACATATCTTCTACAAGTGTGTGTTGCAATATTACCTTCCATGTGCTACAAAATATCCTCATCAATATTAATCAAATACTTTGGATTTATACACAAAACTATAGGTGGTGTTCTCCTAGGTACATACATCTGAACATTAGGAATTTCATCAATATTTAAGTGAGGTGGGCTAGATTGCATACCTTGAGGTTCACATGGGGATGATGGCGTACCTTCTTCATAAAATTTGAGTGATGATGTACTCTTAACTTGAGATGTGGTGGATGGTGTCCCTTCATATTCACTTGTGGTAGATGGTGTCCCTTCATATTCACTTGTGGTGGATGGTGTCCCTCCATATTCACTTGTGCTTAAGGATGTCCCTTTGTATTCACTTGTGGTAGAGGGTGTGTCTCCAACTATGGTATTCAAATCTGTCTTACCACGATGCTTTCACATTCGTGCCATTTTTCTGCCAATTCCTTTTCTCTTTTTGATGGTTGAGGTTCCTCTTCAATTGTCTTGTTTTCATCAATCGTATCCAATTTCTTATTTTCACGACATGCCCTCACCCGTTCTCTATCTTTTGCTTTATTGGTTTCATACTCTTCATCTATTAGTTTATTCCTTATTTGTTTCCTCAGCATGGTGGATAGTTTTACCTGTAGCATGGTAAGGAGACAAATATTAGTTCCTAAAAAATGAATCCATACAAATAAATGAAATATATGTCATTCAAGGCTTCATACAAAATACTTACAATCATCTTGTAGAAGAGTATTTCTAGCATAGACAAAGGTCGTGATGATTCTAGTTTATGGTATAATTATTTATAGGGTTTTTGTCCATTTCCTATAGTTGACATAAGACTTTGATGCTTGGGAGTTGATCTTTTCATAATATTTCCTTAAAACCATAGACCTTGGACAAGAATTTATTTTCATAACTTTCAAATGATATTGACATACTATATGGACTATTTTTGTTAATTTTGCATGTGATTAATGAATGTCACATTAAGATGGTTAAGGATATGCAGTTTTTGTGTGTGCTAATTTTGTCATGCAAATAATTTGAGGCCTGAAATTCAAGAAGATTCCGCCAGCTGGTCGCGTGCCATATCGGTCAACAAGGTGGTCATTTAATGAAAAGAATACTCTTGGTGGCTGGATATTCCTCATGCAAATCGGATTGTAACCACCTTGTAATGGTATTAAATTTTGTTCAGCATGCATTAGCATTACTATTGTTTCAGATTTGCATTACGGTAATCATGCCTAATAGGTTTTGTGCATGCATAGTCGCCTCTACTCTTTTTCGCGCTTTCCCTAATGTGGCTTCCTTCACGTTTGTTGGAGTTGACCACCTTGCTAGGTGGTTGGATAAATAAGACTCTGATGTTCCTTCTGAACTCCCTCAAGTTGAAGATAGCTTAACTTTATGTACTCGCATTCTTAGTTTTTTGTAATACAGTCATGCTGCTCAATTGTACTCATGTTTTCCAATAAATAAAATGAAGTTATAAGTTTGTGCATTTTAGTCTATCTTAGTTTTAGGGAATACTTATCCAAGGAGGCCCACTTGGTGAGTATTCCATCTTGTACCTTAGTTTAGTTTAGTTGTTATTTTATGTTCAGTAATTAGTTAAGAATCTAGCACTAAATGTTCCTGCAGCCAAAGTAGAACAATGTAGATTCCTGTTTGTTCGCTCAGATTTTCATTCCTATCATGCATTTCAGTTTAGTCTAGTTATTGGTTCATGTTCAAAATTTATGTTATTTCCATCCAAGAAATTTACTTTCAGTATTGCGCCTTTCTTAATTTGTAGGATGAATGTGGCTACTTTGGATTCCTAGTGCACATATAGTGCTGACCCATTTCATGTTTACATCTCTAGGTTGAGAATTTAAATGAACCTTCATGATGATTGAGATAGCTATTCAGATTAGATGTCCAATCTCTGAATCACAGCTGTAAAGGCTTATTTGTTAAAATCATTATAGGAGGCAAACATTTTTGGCGTCATTATCGAGGATGGTGTCAAATTAGGAAGTTATTTGGAGTCATTGATATTTTTTCTTGCTATAGTATTTCGGGAAGTTGTTCTTAGTATACCCCTCATTTAGAAGAGTTATTGCCCCCATATTCTTTTACCAATTTTTTTGTGAGCTAGCTGATAGTGAGTTGATACCGCATGCATAGAGAAAGGAGAAGAGATTCTCATGGGATATTCCTTCCTAACAATCAGGATATGTTCTAGATAGTTGAGTATCAAAACCTTCCTAGAGACAAAGAAGAAGAAGAGCCACACCTCTTTGTTGATACATTTCTAGATCTGACTAGTTCTGAAGCTTCCTTTGAAGATCAGAATCATATTAAGAACCCCCTTGCTTTGTAATTTCATCAAGCAAGCATGGGTGATGCAAATGGAAATAGACCTAATAGAGCTAACCAACCAACTTTTCCATTCCCCATTGCTCATTAGAATGAAGTAGACAACCTCCAAAATATCCTTGCTTAAGTTCTTCCTAAGTTCTATGGACTTGTCATGGAATATCCTGATACATTCTTGTTTGAGTTTGATATACTCTATAGAATTTATGACTATACCACTTATTCCCATAGGCTTAAGCTATTCCCTGCCACCTTGAAAGAAGGTGCATTAAGATGGTTCATGAGCCTAGGCAGAGATACTATGGAGACTTGGGAGGAGATGAAGATAAAGTTCCTTGAGAAATACAAAGAGTATTGCAAGAGCAGTGACATGAGAGGAGATGAAATTTTTAGGATGCAGCAAAAGGAAGATGAGAGCTTGGAAGATTAATTTTCAAGGTTTCTATTTTGTCTATAGAAATATCCACACCATACACTCAATGAAGAATCATAGAAGTTTCTTTTCTTGAGAGGAACTAATTATAGCTGCACTAATACCTTGAACTTTATGGGAGGAGGAGATATCACCCAAGTTCCTTGGGAGGATATCAAGAAGATATGTTAGAACTATTCCAGGGCAGCCTCAAAGAAAGGGAGAGCTTACCAATCCTCTATGGGTAAGTCATCCACCAGTGGAGTTTCAAGGATGGAGATTACTCACTTGCTGGTAGACTTCAAGGAGGACATCATAAACAATCTGACTACTCAACTGGGTTCACTTTAGGCCAAAAAGAAGCAAGAGGAGGCAGAGGCAATGTTGACAAAATATTTCCCTCATTACAAACAAAATAAGGACTACAGATGCAAGATGATAGCTAATATTGACAGCAAGAAGATGGCACCTGAGTTCAAGCCAATCTAGGGTGAAGATGATCAAGTCTACTATGTTGCACAAAGGAATCCATGGGCTCCAAGATAGGGTATGCCACCTGATCCACTATCTTTTGTTGGTTCATATTTCAATTCTTATTCATATAGTAATCAATGGAAACCCCCATATCCATCCAATTATGGAGGATATCCACCACAACCTTGGAGTAACCCTCCAAATTCTTGGCTCAATCACCAAAAATCTCTACCCCAGTGGAAACAACCTCAAGGGAATTGGAAATAGTTTCAAGGAAATCAATAGCCACCTCCAGGAAACTAGCAGCAAACATC
This sequence comes from Sequoiadendron giganteum, assembly GCA_007115665.2. Lineage (NCBI taxonomy): Eukaryota > Viridiplantae > Streptophyta > Pinopsida > Cupressales > Cupressaceae > Sequoiadendron > Sequoiadendron giganteum. The sequence continues at coordinate 316,154,549 of CM021101.1, read as the reverse complement.
TCAATGGAGGGGAGGACAACAATGGCCAAGCTAGACAACCAATTACTTGGAGCCACCTTCTCAGCCCCAACAACCTGCTATAATGCCTCCTCCTGCTAATCCAAGTTCAAATGTGCCTAAACCTACTTAGCTACTAGCCCAACCCACACCTAACACAAATAATAAACAATAACAACAATCAGTATACTCTACTAGTCCACATCAATTCCCTGCATATGTTGTGAAAGTAAGTGACATCCATTTGCGTTCAGGAACTACTTTTCCAACTCCTTCCATACCTATTATCACTGAGCTTCCTGTGGGAGAAGAGGAGCCTCTAAATGTCCCCATTCAACCTAGTGCACCTAAAAATCTTGAACTAGTCCCAGCTAAGAAGACTAATCCTGAACCACCATTCCCCTAGAGGTTGGAAATTGTGAAACAAAAGGAAGAAAAGGAGGACACAACTTTTGACATTGTACATCAGTTGAAGCATATATGTGTCCAGATACCTCTATTTCAAGCCATAAAAGATGTTTGCATATATGGAAAGGCAATCAAGGAAGAATGCCTTAAGAAGCCAAGAAGGAAGAAGAAAGGCCCCACTATAGTTCTTGTGGTGGGAAAACTTGCTAAAATAATGCTTGAGAATTTTTATTGTTCCCAAGTATAATGACCCAAGGAGTCTTGTGGTAGGAGTTGTTATAAATGGGATGCAAATAAAGAATGCTTTGATTGACTTGGGAGCAGTGATAAATGTAATGACCAAGGATATCCTGCAACAACTAAATATTGTAAGCATGAGACCTACTCCTACTATCCTACATCTTGCTGATAGTTCTACTATTAAGCCTGATGGTATAGTGGAATATCTAGTGGTAACTTTAGACTCTTGGGAGTACCCAACATATTTTATGATTCTTTCTCTTGAAGCCACACTAGGTGGGTACCCCATTATTCTTGGAAGACCATGGTTAGCAATAATAGATGCTTATATTGGATGTTGAACAAGAGACATGACCATTTCTAATGGAAAGAGCACCAAAAAGCTTGTTCTCTACCCTCCCGCTCATCCCTCCCATGATAAGGATAATCCAGTATGGCCACATGTTGGTGAAGAGGCCGATGAAGTTAATTTTGTGGCACAACTTACGATGTTACATAGAAGTCCCTTCCTGCAGCTTCAGGATGAAGATGAAGTATTGTCTCACATAATTCAAAACCATTATGAAGTAGAGGAACCATCGCCCTCATGTATCTAATTCTTCTTCTATAGTGAAAACACTCCTGTCCACTCTTCCTGCAGACAAATTTCCTATAGAAATAGGTATGTTCCACACATTATTGCCACATGAACTCAAGATACCAAGCATTAGTGAAGCAATTATGGTTGAGTTAACTACATAAGTGCAAGTGTCAGAAGGGAAATATCTAAATATCAACAGGTAAATTGAGTAAAGAACAACAATTATTATTGGGAAACCTACTGAGGGCCCACAAAAATAAATTTGCATGGGACTATCATGATATGAAGGGATTGGATCCTAAACTTTACACTCATAAGATATGCATAAGAGATGTTTGTACACTAGTATGGCAGCCACAAAGAAGAATTAACCCTGCATTGAGAGAAATAGTAAAAGGGGAATTGCAAAAATTGTTAGATGCGGGATTTATCTACCCCATTTTAGATAGCCAGTGGGTGTCCCCATTGGTGATTGTGCCCAAAAAAGGAGGGAAGTGGCAAGTTTTTATTGATTACAAGGAACTTAACTCTGCCACCAAAAAGGACCATTTTCCCTTACCATTCATAGATCAAGTTCTGGACTCACTTGCAGGAAAGCAATACTTTTATTTTCTTGATGGATTCAGTGGCTATAACTAGATCAAAATTGCACCAGAGGACCAGGAGAAGACCACCTTTACCTATCTGTGGGGAACCTATGCTTACTCAATACTTCCATTTGGCTTATGCAATACACCTGCAACTTTTCAGAGGGAAGTCATTAGCATATTTTTTAGACATCTCTCATGATTCATGGAAATTTATATAGATGATTTCACTACTTATGGTGCTGATTTCAATGAAGTATTGGAAAATCTTAAGAGATTCCTACAAATATGTGAAGACCACAATCTATATTTAAATAGTGAGAACTGTTTCATGATGATGCAGGAAGGTGTAGTTCTTGGCCACTACATCTCTCACAAAGTAACTCAAGTAGATCCTACAAAGATTGAGGTAATTATCAATATGCCTATCCCTGCAAAACAAAAAGATGGTAAGAGTTTCTTAAGACATATAGGTTATTACAAGAGGTTCATCAAATACTTCAGAAAAATGGCAACACCATTGTATAATCTCCTAACTAAAGATGTTGAGTTCCAGTGGACAAAAGGTTGTAACAAGGCATTTTCTGATTTGAAAGAAAGTTTAAATCATGTTCCTATACTCAAGGGACCTAATTGGGAATTTCCTTTTCAAATCCATACATATGCATCAGACTATGCTATAGGAGCAATCCTAGGATAGAAAGAAGGAGCTATTGAAAATGCCATTTACTTTGTCACCAAAAATCTGCAAGGAGCTAAATTCAACTATACAGTGACAAAAAAATAAATGTTAGCACTAATCTATGCTTTAAACAAATTTAGACATTACATAACAGGATACTAGAAATATTTGCACACATCGATCATGCAGCCATTATATACCTTATGAATAAACCTCTGATTTCATAAAGGCTAGCAATATTTTTACTACTGATGCAGGAGTTTGAAATAACCATTGTGGATAAACTAGGGAAAGTCAATGTTGTTGCAAATTTTCTTTCAAGATTGACCACATCAGAGGATAGCCAAGTCATAAATGATTATTTCCTTGATGAGCACGTATTTTCCATTAGTGTGTAGAAACCTTGGTATACTGACATAGCTAATTTTTTGTTCACAGGGAGAGTCCCTCCTCACTTCTCTCCAAAAGAGAGGAGAGTGCTCATTGAAAAATATTTTCCTTTCTCATGGATTGTTGGATGTTTGTTCTATACTGGACCTGACCAGGTCATGAGGAAATGTGTGAGGGAAGATGAGACATATGATATTTTGCATGCATGCCACAATGAACCCTATGGAGGAAATTTTGCAGCCAAGAGGACAACAATGAAGATTTTGAACACGGGATATTATTGGCCAGTGCTCCACAAGGATGTAGGGAGATATACAAGGAAGTGTGATAGATGCCAAAGGATGGGTCGACCAACCAAATATGATGAGATGCCACTTTGCCCCTAGGTAGTAATCAATCCATTTGATAAGTGGGGACTAGATTTTGTAGGACCCATTGGTCCTCCATCAAAAGGTAAATCCTATATTTTGGTATGCACTGATTATGTAACTAAATGGGTAGAATTTAAGGCCATGAAGCATGCAAGAGATAATAAGGTTGCATAATTTTTGTATGAAGAAATTTTCACATGGTATGGGGTTCCAAGAGAGATAGTGACTGATCAAGGGAATCAATTCACTTCAACCCTTGTTACAGCACTGGTCAATGAGTACAACATTAGGCATAAGAATTCTACTCCTTATCACCCTCAGGCCAATGACCAAGTTGAGGTGACTAATAGATAAATTGAAGCCATTCTAACCAAAATAGTGGCTATCCATAAAAAGGATTGGGCAACCAGACTACCAGAAGTTGTTTGGGCTTACAGAACCACCTGGAAAATAACTACAGGATTCACTCTATTTGAGTTGTTGTATGGAAAGACAACCATGATGCCCATTAAATTTGAGCATAAGACTTTTGGGAATGCAGTAGAATTGGGCATGGATATTTCTGAAGCACAAAGAGATAGAATCATGTAGCTGAATGCTTTGGATGAGATGAGGAAAGAAGCTTTGCATCACATAGAGGTAGTGTAGACTCAACAAATAAAGTGTCATGATAAATTCATCAAGGATAAGAAATTTCAGCCTGGAGATTGGGCACTGCTCTATGACTCAAGATATCAGGATAATGCAAGAAAATTGCAGACAAGGTGGCTCAGACCTTATGACGTGGCTGAAGTATTTTCCAATGGAGTTGTTCAACTTACTACCATTGAACCTAACAGGTTTAAGCTGCTATTGAATGGTCATCACCTGAAATTCACTCAACATGTAGCACGTGAACTTCCTGTAGCCGAAGGAAGTGGACCTAGTGTCCCTTCTTCTAGCTAATTATGGTACATAACTTTTCATAATAAATATTCCCACTCTATGGGGGTCCACTTCTTCACCCATCCGCCCATTCATTCCACCTTTCTCTCTTTTCCACCTCGTCACCATCATTTCACTTCACTTCATTTCACTCCACCTCATTTCACTCCACTTTCATTAATTGCTCAACTAATTTCTCAAAAAGTGACTGATACTTTCTCCATGATCTTTGCAATACATATTCCATGAATTCAAGTACATGCATATTAATTGTTGTATCACTACAACAAATCCCTATGATTTTCTCCATTTTTTGCTTCCACCCACTGTTTTAATGTATTTTTTGGCAATTTTTTGAAAACGCCGGCACTATTTATCGGATGGCACAATTTTTTGTGTTTATTACGTAGATCAGTACAAGTCAGTGCTAATTCAGGCGCTAATTAGCACCTAAAGTAATGCCATATTTAGCGTTGATATTTGCTTCAAGTGTAGCGATGCCTTGATCTCTATCTTTAGCTCCAAGTTCAGCTTTGATTTTAGCATTGTGTTTAGCTCTGACTTTAGCTTCGATTTTAGCACCGGATTAGACACCCCTATGTCGAAGAGACTTATTTATATGTCTCATCAATGATGTAAAATAGTGAAATTTCAACAAGATACAGGCATATCGAGGAGAGAATCACTTATGTCACATCGACAAGGTATATCTACAAGTGTTCGTTGAAACACAACTCTTGGATATAATGAAGTAATGTCAATGAGACATTGAGATATCAGTAAGACATATAAGATTGTCTCATCAACACACTTCAAGTAATGATCAAAAGCATACACCACTATACCGCCAGGAAGGTGAGCAACATATACAGTAGAGCGATATTCATTGCAACCCCGCAGCAAGAAGCCTTAAGCAATGCGGTAGTGTGGTAAACAACAGAATGGGAGGGAAAAACACTGTTATACCATAGTGATAATTACAAGTCTCCCTGACATGGGAGAGTTACACCGATATATAAAGAAATACCACCAAAGGAAAATATCAATGAGACAGTGGCATATCTTCAAGAGATGTTAACTTGTCTCATTGACACAGACAACCAACATCAAAGGAACAAAAGATCTAATATCAATGAGACATTGAGATATCGATAAGACAAATAAGATTGTCTCATTGACACTTTTCAAGTAATGATCAAAAGAATGCACCGCTATACCATCGGGAAGGTGAGCAACATATGTGGTAGAGCGGTATACACTGCAACCCTGTAGCAAGAAGCCTTGAGTAAGGCGCTAGTGTGGTAAATAGCATAAGGGAAGGGAAAAACACCACCATACCATAGTGGGTATAATAAGCGATGGTGATAGTACAGTAATCATGGCATCATTACAATTTACAGCACTAAATGCAGAAAATCACATCAATTGCCAAAATTAAATGCTATTAAATTATTAAGAGTTACCAAAACTAATATGACTGAATACCATGCCATCCAAAGATAAGTGATTTTCCCAATATCGCACTCAATTGCAGTGGACTAGCGTGGAAGGAACTAAGGATTTGAGAAGAAGTCATGCAAGCATGAAATACTCGGGTAAGTACACGAAAATTCTCTGAAAGATCTTTGTTAATATAAAAATTCTTTCAAGGTTTTGTCATTTGAAGCCATTGTAGATAAAATTGAAACATGCCTCCTAAAAGAAAATGATCAGAAGTAAAAAAAAAAATGGCCTAAAATTAAAGATGAAGAACGTAAAGTAAAGAAGAAATCACTCCATACTAAAACAAAACAATCAGAAGTAAAAGAAAGTCAACCTAAAATTAAAGATGAAGAACCTAAAGTAAAGAAGAGACCACTCCATTAGTCCATATCAGATATACTTCCAGGGTCTACTAAAGAGGGTAATAAGAATTTTCTCATGGACATTGCACAAAGTTGTAGGATGCCCTCATTTCCAAATCTGGATGGGACCTATTTTGGTATTTTTATAGTAAGAGAAATGAGAAGGTTCCAGTGTCAAATGCTTTGATTATGGATATAGCAAGGTTGATTGTCCCAAATGTGTTTTTTGATGTAGAATTTATCAGACTATTAGCCAGACACTATTACTCAGCTACCAAAATAGTAAGGTTTCCAAATGACAAAGTATTGGTAGAAGTAACTAGAAAAGCCACCATTGAGTGTTTTGGCTTAAACAAGCAGGATCTGACCAAGATAAACCTGCAAAAAAGTGAGGAGATTATGCTAGGTTTAAAAAGACTTATAGAAGTGATGAGGTACCCCTATATATGAAAAGAGGCATTGGTAACAAAACATTCCCCATTTCTACTACCACTACTGAACCATTTAATGTGATATATTTTTTAGTATTACTTTGTGAATACATATTTAGCTCATTGCCAAGTGTTGGGGATAGGTGCTCAAGATAAAATTCCAATAGGCCTAATGATGATGGCCATGAGAATTCAAAACCCTGAAACTAATATTGAATATGACTTTGATTCATACCTTGAGAAGGCGTTAGATGATGAATTCTCCCAAGTTATAGAGGATAGAGCACAGATTACATTCAGACACTATTCCCTACTATGTCATTTAATATTGTACCAAAATAGGAACCATTGGAATAAAATAATGGACTCCGCTATAGTAGATGAGCAAGGGAATCCCACACCTGACCAGAAATGGTGCTATATTTGGGACATTCGGTGAAATAATTTAAGCTTTGTTGTATTCTACAAAGACTTTGTACACAAAATCCTTTGATTTATTGGGTATGCAATACCAATATTGTCAACCAAAGTATTGCAACTAGTGAGACCTTTGGCTTTAAGACCAGAGTAGGGTCATACACAGAATTTTAGAGATTGGTTCTTCCTCCTAAAAGTTACAATAATAAGATTTTATGGATGCCTTGTTGCTCCACACATACTGCCAAAATTTGTACCCCTCAGATTAGCATTTGTTGAATTTATGTGGAAAATGATGTGGATGGAGAAAGATGTAATGCACAAGCAGAAGAAAGGAACTTTCCTACCAAACCAAACCAAGTGTGAAGATTGGATTCTAGGCTCAGAAACACTAGAGGAGTTATAGTATTATTTGAAGACAAGATATGCATTGTAATATGGAAAATAAAGAGCCTTTTACCCTGAAAATAATATGAACAACATAAGGAACAATCTTCTTACCAAAATGGCAATGCCACACCAAGTGGATTTTGAAGAAGATGTCATAAGGAACTGCATTACTTAAATGATGTATTTAGTAGAAGGAAAAATGGGAATATATGAAGAAGCTTGAAGAAAGGACGAAAAAGAGGTCCAAATATTTCCTAGGATACTTTGTTGAGGAAAAGGACCCCATCAAGAGGATAGAATTGATAATTGGTAGATTTGAAGAATTGTACAGAAAGAAGGAAGACTATCTCAAAGAACATGATGGTGGTGCAACTACAGAGAATACCCAGGTGAAAACTCTGAGCCTCCCATGGAGTAGTTACCTCCCAAAAGACAAAAGATATGAAGAATTGAATAGTTAGTACCTTATGAGGATACTGAAGAGGTGGGAGATACTAAGGAAGTGGCTACAGTACTGTAGTCATTGATAGGTGATATTGAAGTTGATCAGTCCATCCTTGAGACCAGTGCCCATAAATATGAGGAAAGGATGGGTGATGTAGAAAAAATAAGTACAGAGGTACATGAAGATGAAAGGGAAATTGCAGCCAGGAGATTCATAGAAGATGAATTCATTAAGACTCCTGAGTTTAAGGATTTCTAGATGAAGATGAAGATAAAAGAATTTCAAGAGAGGATGGAATCAGTTGAAGTAGGAATTGAAGAATCAGAGAAAAATGAAATGGTAGCACAAAATTTCTAGGAATTAAGAGTTGACAACATTGACATTAGCCCCCAGAAGGCTAGAGAAATGGTCTTGAAGTGAAATATGCTCATTTTCCCTAGCTTGGAATTAAAGAAAATGTTTCTTCTTCATCAAGTGTGGGTTCAGGAAGATCCAATGCTAGTTGCAGAATTTGACTCCGATGAAGGTGCAAGTGGAACTGGGTATAACCCAAAGATTGAAACCCTAGCCATATGGATCAAACAAAAAAGTACACAGAAGCCAAAATTATTGGATGTAATTCAAGGGATGAAAGGGTCAATTATGGTAAATACAATACAAGATACCACCCCTTTGGAGGCAGTGACAATTACCATGCATTAGGCCATCTTCACTCGAGAAACTGTTAAGGGATTATAAGACAGATTGAAGGAATATGAAAAGGAACAAAGGTTCCTAAATGATGAAGTTATTAAACTGTTCATGGAGAATGTCAAATTGAAAGAACAATTAAGAGGAGCAGGACCCTCACAAAGCAAGGAGATGGTGTTATATAGGCCTCCTATTGCTCCAATGGATATTGTGAAGAACATTTTTGTAGAATAGGTAAAAACTATAGAGAAGGAAGTGGATGATGTAAAGAAGGCCAGTAATCAAACCCAAGATGAAGTGGAAAGACAAATTTGTGAAGTTATGGAAAAGATTATTGAGCACATGATAAAATTAGTTATGGATAAACTGGTGAATATGTATGATAGTTGTAAAACACTTCATCAAGCAATGGATGAAATAAAGACACATATGTTTTTATTAGATCCTTTGTTCAAAAGGTGGTAGCCTATTCACCACACTTTGGCTAAGTTACGCAAAGTTCTACAAAGAAGTCTTGATGCACCCACAACATTAAAGCCAACTGAACAAACTATGAAGATGATTACTGATGAATTTCAGTATGTACAATGGTTTGATAAAAATATTGTAACATGAATGGATTTATTCCATACCTGGAAATAATGGTATATACCTGAAATTATGAGAGATGGTGATCAGTTGAAGGACTTGGATAAGTGGAAGAAATAATTCAATCAGGTTGTTCATAAGTGTGTTACTCATATACAGGAGGATGATGATACCAGTTTTCCCAAGCTAAATTAGATCATGGATGGGTTGATTGTTCTTGATGTAGGATACCTAAAGTTTTTCAATGATACAAAGGCATTACTAGATAGTCGATGGCAAAATCATCTTGTAAACATGCAAAATATTGAGGAATATAAGTGGCCATCAGATTTTATGGTGTATCAATGGGAGGAAAAGTATTTGGTTTTAGAAGAATAGGACACTGAGGAGAGAGAATTTGGATGTTCATCATGGAGAGGAAGAATTTTCCAGATCAATGATCATGGGTCTTCTATGTTGAATAATGGAACCATATGTCAAAATGTCTTAAGTCTTGTTATTTCCTTAATTATGCTAATTAAATAGTTGTTAGTAAAAGAAGTAGTTATGAAAGGTCATTTATTTTTGTAAAAGGCATGTAGCTTGTTGCTTCCTATATAAATAGGAAACCAAGGCCTAGATTTAAATTATCATCATCATATATCATTTCCATTTTGAAGATTTATATTATTAATATATATCAATTGAAGCAATATAATGGAGAACATCTTATTATCAAAGATTCTCCATGACTCTACTATCATTCTATATTTTTCTTATGTTTTCCATACTTATTTCTTCTTATATTTGAATGAATATCAATTATTGAGCCTCAATACTATGCTTATATGAATGAATATGCTGATATAGTAAAGCATTTATTGTGGATGTTGGTAGATCTACTATTTTTTTAAAAAAATTAAGCTTATTTTGCCTTGTTACATGTTCAACATAAAAATGGAAACTATTTAAAAATAATAAAGTTAACAAAGTTGCTTATTTAAATAATTTTGAGTTACATGCATTAATATTTTATTAAATTATGTGTCTTCACGAACATATGTTGATACAAAATGAATGGAAGAAGCATCCAAGTAATCCTAATTTTTTTTTCCAAAAATTCATACCAAAGATTGAACAATTTAAGGATATTGCAATAGGTAATTAAGGATATGATGATGATGATATATTCTTCTACTTGTATATTTTATGAAACATTCCTTATTTTCTATGAAATAGTGTAAATATTCTTGTACTTGTAAATATTATTTTACTGTTATGTCTATTAAATAAAACAGAGTTTGAATAAAAAATGCTTCACCCTTTTTTGTAAGTGAGTATGTGAATTATTGTTTAAGGAAAAATCTTACAGTGTTTACATTTTCAGTTTACTAGTTTCAAAGCTTCATTTGCTTTGTATATAAAATTGTATGTGCTCTTTATCTCGAATGACATAAAATAGTAATATCATCAAAATCAGGGTTTTCAATTTAAGCACCATCATTGTCCACAATTTTCATATCCTGTTCACTTTTAAGTAGAATCATCAAAAAATTATTTTTATTTCTTGTCCCAGTTAATCTTGATTCCTTTCAGCAAAACACAATAGGTTGCATGTTAAATTTCAAACATTTTCTTTGCATTTCTTTGTATATGTTATTTTCTCAGTGCATCATTATGTAACAACAATTTCACTTCTGAGATATACAGTAAAAATAAATGAAAGCATATGTTTTCTTTGTCAAGAGAAATTTATGGTGAATACCATATGTCTTTCAAATAAGTGTGCAAGCGAAATAAGACATAACTGGTTGAATCTGATTTTCTACTATACAATTGTTTTTTTATGTGCTTTTTACTTTTTCCATGTGGATTACCCTCAGAAAGAGTACTTATCTTTTCTTAAATGAATCCTTTACATTTCATGTCTACGAAAGGAATTTACTATTTGACAACAGGTTCGTGAACTTCATAAAAATTAATATTGGTGTAAAAGGCCATCCCCGCAAATGTTGTTTGGTCTAGAATTATAATGGAAAATAAAAAAGCTTGCTAGGAGAATAAAACAGTTTTTCGATTGTCCAAGTACAACATAATATTACTGAAGCATTTCAAATTTTAGGCCATAACAATCATCCTTTTTTAAACATGGATTGCAAATAAATCTAAAAATTTAGAAGTTTGGTCATTAACATTATTGTCTGCTACAATGTCATCTAGTGTATCATTTTCAATATTCATATGTTCTTTCAAGTATTTAATATTATCATCATCCTCATCTTGACCTGCATCATCTTCATCATCATTGAAATTTGACTGTAGACCATCTATATTGTTACCAGATGTATTTGGATCATCATTTTCTATACCATCCATATTGTTGTCTTCCATAACATCATCTAACTTTGGATTGTTGTCTTCTTGTGCTTGAACATAACCATCTTCAACATCATCATGGATGTCAATTTCTTCAATGTTCTCTAATCCCTCTCTCTCATTTTGTTGGCCATCATTTTTTTTCTCAGTATCCACTAATGCATCGTCAAATACATACCTTCATCTTGGATCATAATGTATGACAAATATCCATTTCGGGTCCAAAATATCTTCATACAAAAATACCTACACATGAACAACATACATATATTAGACATTATATAAATTGTATGAACATATATACATCAATTGAATAATGGAAAATTATTTTATAGACTACCTCTTTTATACAATAATTTCTATAAAACACAATTTTGACAACATAATTTATTAAACATCAATCCACACTCATTTATTATTCTTTGGTTTTCTGCCCTTAAGAACATCCTTAGGGAGACCTTGTTCTTCCCTCTTCTTTCGCGCAGGAGTGCGTTTTAAGAAGGGGTAATCAATCAATAACTCATCCCCAATGGGAAGGTTCATAATAGCCTCTACCATTATAAATCTATCAACCTCTCTTTCCATATCTCCATCTTTATCATTTATAACCTAAACAAATTGACAATTCGGTCTTGCAGTAGGGTCCCTTCCCTTACTACTATTTATAAATCCTGCAATATTTGTGTGTGTGTATGCACATCCATCTATATTCTATTCATTTATTTTCCACTTTCCATTTGGAGACTATGTGTATACATATTTGAATTTAGACCATATGCTGACATGCTAGGCTTATATTCTGCTAGCCTTCTCCATTCACCACTTTAATAGGATGGACCATAATATGGTATTAATCTCCTAGTGGTTTGTTCTAAATTGTTTCTATGTTTGGATCCCACATGTACATTTTGGACAATAAAGAGGCCTAGATTACTCCATGAATAGTGGAGGGTCATATCATGTAGTTGTATCCCCAAAATTGAAACACCTCGTACACTCTAGGTAGTTGTTGATCACTAGGCCAAGCGCAATATAGTCAAAAATAAAATATCTCTTTGTAAATTAATCTCAAACTTAGGGGCAAGTCATCATCTCCATCACATTCATTCTCATAGGGTATGTAGTCCACCTTGCCCTTGTCTTTAGGCAAATTATGCATCTTCACACCGGTTGTTTTGTTACTTGTTCTTGTCAATTCCACATCTTTCGAGATAGTATATATATTGGCACATATTTTTGTTAGATGTATCATCTGATAAATGATCGTTGCCCTCTAGTCTAGAAGTCATTGATCTAAGAAACTTTAAACCAAGAACTTTATCTTGTAAGTATACATTAAGAAAATATTAGTTATTTAAATAATATTAAACAATGTTTAGACAAAGTATACATGTTATTTATATCAAATTGGAAAATTCCTCACCACAATTCCTACTGGATTTGAATCTATTGTAAGAGGCATACTACCGATTGGAATCTCATCATATATGTAATGTCTTTGTACAATTGCTCATTTGAATTGTTTCTTTCCATGACATACAAAACATCCACAAACAACAATTTTCTCAAAGTATTCATCCCATGTACTATAGTCCTAACCTACCTCTTCTTTAATGCAATCATTTGTTGTGTCTACAATATCCATTGTCATATCCTCTTCCACCCACTGTCGTCTACATGATTTAACAATTTTAGGTCCACGTCCATGTACATATCTTGTTATTTTGCTAGTTGAGAGTTTAGGCTCTGCATTTGCTCCAATCTCCATCTAAAATAATCAACAACATGCATTACTTTATGTCAAGATTGGATAATTCATTATAAATTTAAGTAATAATATGAAAAAAGATGGACGTATCACAAAATGCCATCAAATCATTTTTTCCTAAGTTAACTCAAAATTTGAGTACCTATTGTCCCGCTTCATCTGTTGTGTCCTCATTTGATATGACACGATCTATTTCCATGGCCTCATCTTGCCCCTATAATACACAACATAGTAAATAAGGTTTAGTACACCAATTATATCATTTCAACGAATATGCTATCCAACACAAAACCTCACTTTAGTCATATATTTGACATATTGATATCATGTTTTGGCTATCCTAATTTTCAAACTTTTCCCTTGATCATAGAATCACATTTAATCACCATTCCTATGAATTTTCAACCAATAATTTTAACCTTAGAGGCCTCATGGACAAAAAAAAATGACTTTATCTACTCTATTTTGTAACATTTGTGAATTCATAAACATCTTCCTCTTTTGGTTGAGTTTTCTTTCTCTTGTGACCTCTATTGTATTTGTAGATTTTGTTGTCTCATCTATTTCCACCCACTTTCCTCTAAGTGATTTAGTATTTCTATGTTGTCCACATCCTCTCTCCATGGCCTCCTCTGTGAATAAAAATTTTGCCATAGAAGCTTTCACCGCACTACCACCGAGAAGGAAAAATCAACTTTCGGGATCACAGTAAAAACCTCTCTACCGCACCGAGCTGATCAAGGAGCCACAAGACAGCGGTGGTCACTGCACTACCACATGCTAATGGTAGAAGACTTGCAGGACTACGGGATTCACCATAACACCACCAGGAATGGAAGGAAGACTCGCGTGCCATCACAGAAGCTTTCACCGCACTACCACAAAGAAGGATGAAGCACCTTGTGGGACCATGGTAAAAATTGCTCTACCACACCAAGCTGATGAAGGAGCCATGGGATAATGATGGTCACAAGAACAAGGTAGGATTTGGAATTATTTACAACACTATGGATCTTGTGATACACAACAATGAAAATAGTCACTATACAACAAGGATAGGTGCTAAATTAGGTGCACTTGACGCCACCTTATACGTCCCAAACAATTTACATTTACGGCTAAGAGTCGATGCTAAAGTTGGTGTTAACTAATGCCGAATAAAGCATCAACTAATGAATCAATAAAAAATTTAAAAATTTCTCGTGTGAAGGAAGAAATCAGATGACAAAAAAAGGGAAAAATGTTGCACGAAGGAAGAGAGCAGGGCACTACTAGAAATTGATGAGAAATTTGATTTAGTTTGTGACACGCCACATGAAGGAAGAGAGAAGGGTGCTACTAGTAACTGATGAGAAAATTGATTTAGTTTGTGACACCATAAGTAAGCTTATAATTTTTTTTCTTGTTTGAATTTTTTATTGTTTACTGCTCTTTGTATTGCATTTAAATTTGTGATTTTTTACTAGTCATGGCCTAATTAGTCTAGGCAACCTCTAAATTGTCCCATCATTATAAATTGTAAAACCTTTAAGAAATCAACAAAACAATTTACCCTAACCATTTGAGCTTTGGCTCAAAATATTATAGCACAAAGCGAGGATGCCTCTGCATTCTTTCCCTAACCTGGGTATCAAGGAAATAGTGAACTGCTTGTCAAATATGGGAATTGGGTCGATCACTACTATGCTACTACTGAAAATAAATGCAGAAACCGCTTGGTTTTTCCCAACTGCACCATAGTCATCGATGGCATGAAAAATTTGTGCAAGATTGCATTATGAAATATTTTTCATGATAAGGTTATCAACACTAAACAAACTGAGCGAACATATTTTCCCTAGGTTATCAACACTAAGAGAACCAAGCGAACATATTTTCCCAAAAAATAAAACTTTCATACCACAAACTAGATGAAAACTTTCATACCTAACAGTGTGTACTTCATTTTCCTCCACAGACTGGATGAAAATAATTTGCTCTAGGTCACCTCAAAATGTCAAGAAATGGAGGGAATTGAGCATTGTCAGCAAACTCTAGCCATAATGAGGTAATTCATTGTCAATTTATAGATTTGTAAATGTTTCCATTGTTTCTTTGAATTTTACTTTTTACTTTTTTATTTCTAAATTTAAAAGAAGAAATATAATTTAAAAATATATAGGGACATGAGACTGACAAAGATAAAGACGAATTTTCTTCCATATTGGGGGTAGAGGCAGTGAACAAATTGGTTAATGTGAACTGGACAACACTTCCTAGATACAGATAAAAACAATCTGGTAATGCCCCTCAAACATTGCAAACAAATCAACTGTGTCAAAGGGAACTAGTTGATTCCCTAACCAGTCCTAGATCTTGCAAAAGATCTAGGAGGAAATTAGTGACAGTAAACTCTAAGAATGTGGAACGGGGAGCAGAGACTTCCACTCCTGGGACACAGACTTCTTCCACCACACCATGTTTTCAATCTTGCATTGGTAGCTACAATACGATGATAGAATACGAGGTGGTTTCAGGGGAAGTTCGAATGATGAATGCATGGAAAATGTTTGTGAATAGGTTGAAGGAATCATGCCTTCAACGATTCAAAGACCATCTACATTTTCCATTCTCAAAGATACCCATGCACCTGAAAAAGCAGTTATCCATGACATGGAGAATGAATTTCGCACAGATTGGTTTGTAAAGAAGATAAAGCTATGAATGTCTCAAAACTGTAAGAGATTTCGGTGCAACCAAACAAAGAAGATAAAAAAAATCCCTCCTGAGCTAAGGCAAAAAAAATGCCAATTGATGTAAGTGTGAAAGTATGGAAAGAGCTTGTAAAAGAATATGAGAAGTCCGATGCACGAAGGAAGTCCAGTGAGGAGAGTACACAGGTATTTGAATTTTCTCATAAGATTATATCAAATTTATTAAACGATATTTAAACTTTATTTGTGCATAGTTAAATTGAATTAGTATATGTTTCAGGACAAGGCCTCCAAGGCTAGGCTTGAGAAAATTTGTGCCACGCATCACAGTGGCCATAAAGGTTTACAGGCCTTGATTTGTACATTTGCAAGTATATTTAATATGTTAAATGATATTTTTTTATTTCCTTGGAAAAATTAAATGATTGCATATTAATTAGTTTAGCTAGTATGTGCCATGTTTTGACAGGAGGAGAAATATGGCCGCCATCCAAAGCAATTTGAAAAGAATATGTTACAAAGAAAAAAGTGGAACAATTTTGTAATCTGGATGGAGAACAAGGTATAAATAGTTGAGTTTCAATAAATTAGTTGGATATTGTTATGTTAATATGTCAATTTGCATCTCTTGTGATGAGTTGTTTATTGATGCATAGGATGAGTAAATAGAGCTCAAATCTTATGATTACAAGATGACCATTTATGTGCATGAATAAATAGTAGAAGGATGTAGATGAACTCAATTCATCTGAATTTATGCCTCTTGGAAAGCATTCCTCTTGAATCTCTAATATTAGGTGCTTGATACTTCCTTGTAGCTTTTACCTTTTGTTGTCGCCTTTCCTCTTCATTTTTTAGACTCATCTCCTTTTTCCTTATCTGCATTTTTGGCTTTGGCTTCTAATTCATCCATGTTTTACCTTCCTCCTCTTCAGAATCTTCTTCTTCTTGTTCGTCCTCCTTTGACTCCAAAAGAGATTCATCTTCTAAACCTTCCTCATCTGATTCAGATTCCTCTTCTACATCAGAGGGTTCATATCCTTGACCTGACTCTTATGAATTATCATAATCAAAATAAATAGCTTCCATATTCAAAAATTCCCAACCATCTTCAATAAATTTATCTGGATCATCAGTAATAGTCTTCAAAATTGGCCGCCAATTCAAGTTCATTCTCCTTTCATAATACTTTATATCCATGGAGTTCAACCATTCCTTGATGCCATCAAGTGAAGATTGAGGAATGACGTACATGCGGAGTACACCCCGTTTGAAGTCTTTGAAAACAATAGACATATCAAATGCCTT
>CM021101.1:316027441-316134941 GCA_007115665.2 Sequoiadendron giganteum | reverse complement strand
TACGACACTAAGTCTGGTGCCACGATTGGCGCACAAGTCGGTGCCGAGAAAGCCATTCCTATTTGCGTTGATTTTAGCACCAACCAAATCACCCAATTTGTGGACTGAAATACACTAAAATAAGAAGCTATTTTAGGTGCTATTTTCCTATTCTATAGTGTATCTTAATTGTCTTCTAGTGTATTTATTTAATTTCTATGAATTAATATGGATGTTCGCCATAGCATGTAATTTTTTCCTACCCCTATCAAATCATCATTCCACCTCACATGTGAGGACACATGTACAAATTTAGGTTGGAGGGGGATGTGTCAATGCCATGTCTGAATGTTTTTCCATACTGGTTCATGTTAGCAAGATTTAAGTTATTGAGACAATTTGAATTCTTAGATGATGGCTCATATGTGCGAAATGAAAATCCTTCGCCGCCATTTTCCTTAATCATAGCCTAAATTTATTACTCCTGTATTACTTTAATTTTTCTTGTCATAATCCTAAGCCAAAAGGTAAAATTCAAATGACACTAGCATTGGAAATTTAACAGAGTGTAGGAAGGAGAAGTTTGGCGTTCAAACAAGGATTGCAGGGAAAACAAAACTTTGCAGAGTGATTGTTTGATTGCAGATAATGGGAGGTGGGTTAATTTGAAATGAACCCACAATTCACGATGTATTACTGCAGGATGCACCTTGCCTGGCCAAGTTTAGAAACTTTGGATGGCTAGACTATTTCTTCAAGCTGGATGGTTTTGATGAAAATGTTGCGTTGGAATTTTCCCAGACATTGTCTGAAGGTAAACCCATAGTAAAAGGGTTGGAAGTCACAGCTATAGAGGAAATAATTACAGAATTTATAGGGTTACTTGTCGATGGTGAAAATTACCCTATAGTCAGGGATGCTAGGTTGGCTAGGGTTGAATTTACAGAACCTAACGACCCTGCGTATAATGTGGAAAAACAAGGAGCGAAGAGGAATTCTCTGCCTGAGCTATGGAAGGAGGTCGCAATCTATGTTGTCAAGTATATCACTTGCGAATTTTTCCAGTCAAATTTACATTATGTGCATTTTAAGCTCCTGAAACACATGAGGCACATAAGGAGAATGAATTTTCCCAACACACTGTACCACCTTCTTTCGATCATGGTAGTAGAGACCTAGAAAGGTATGGACAATTTTTTTTTCCACCATTGTCAGATTAAATTATTAGTTGAAAAGTCTCTGCATGATGTGTCCAATATTTCTTGGGAAGAATTTTTGAAAATTGATCAAATTAGACCAAAGCATTTGTGACCTAGGTTTTTTCCTCAACCTCGTAGGGTTGGGAGGAGAAGAAGCAATTTTGAGGCCACTTTTGGTGTCTCAAATTCTAACGCAAGCCCTAGTGGAAACCCTCCTACAGCCACGCAAACTATTGAGATTAGTTCTTCTAAGGTAGAGCATTCTGATAAAGAGAGTTCCTCTCCTAATTCTAATGATGATATCCCTCTTGGAACCCTAATGAAAACTAGGGCACAAAATAAGAAGGAAGAACTAAAGGAAGGAAAATTTAAAAAGAAAATGGTAAAAAAAAAAGTGCCAGGCTCTAGGAAACATAAGGTTGACACTGTTCTTCTTGCAACAAAGAAAAGATGAAGTAACCCTCCCAGAAAATAAAAGTTAGCTGAGCCAATCATTGGGGCATCTCCCAAGGGAAGCCTTAAACCTAGAAATTCACCATGGGAGGATACAGAAGCTCCAATGGAGCTAGCAGATCTTGTTGATATTGTAGAGCAATTTGAAAACCAGGCATGTGAGGAAAATCAGGAACTCCTTCAACAAGAGTTCCTATAGCATGAGAAAGAACAAGAACAAGAGGCCCTACATATTGAAATCAGAGAACAAGGATTGGAGCCTCTACAACCAAACTTGGTTGAGAAAACAAAAGCCCTACAGATGGTTCTCTACCAAGAGCAAGCACAAGTTTCAGGTAAAATGATGGTAGGAGTATATAGTCCCTATGATTTTTCAATGAGCATAGTAGTTATGAACTTGTGGAAAGAAATACAAAGAAGGGAAGAAGAATGGAAAGCAGAAAAACACAGGATGAAGAAGGAAATTGAACAGAGAGATGAGGTAATTAAGGATAAAAATGCATAATTTTTTGCTTTGAAGAAGGTGGATGACATGACAACTTTAGTACTGCAAATATTAGAATGTAGGGCTCCTTTGAGGTATATGCTTTGTATTTAAAGGAGAAGCATCTTTCTTTCAAGTTTGAAAAGATTGTTTCAGGTTTGAACCCCTCCATTGAGACCCCCACTGAATTTTTCAATGCTTTTTGAATTTCTCCCCTTGAGATGAATTTTTTTTTGTGCGAATTTTATTTACATAATTATGTTGTGACCAAAGACAATGATTGGAGTCCACTGTTATATGTTGGGGATGTCCAATTAAGGACATTCATGTCCTAGATACAAAATGAAGTAAGTTGGGGAAAGCAGTACATGGCTTATAGGAAAGTTGAATCCAACATTCCCCTACCCATTAGGGCTAAATCTAGACATCTAGGAGATATTTTTAAGGATTGGCATAGGATTCTATACCATCCAAGCTATAGTTGCAAGATCCTGCCTGAGAGAGAGGCAATTTATAAAGCATATGAGGAGATGGCAAGAACCACAGGAGAATCTGTGATGGGATATCTGTCATAGAGATGGAACAACCTACCTGATGATTTGAAGCAAGTTGAGCCCCATTCCATGCACAACTATGTTGTAGCACTTAAGAGGGTTGAAAGATATATGTAGATTGGAAGAACAAAAGGACAATTCTGGCTTCCACTAATTTTCCAACCACCTATCCTACTGTGGTTTGTGCCAAACATCAGATATTACAGGTATGACATAGCTAATGAGATACAAAGATGGAGGAGGTTGGAAAAAAAACAAGGGTTCTATTGGGATTCTAACTTAGACATGGCAAAAATCGATGTGGGACAGCTTGCAATTGCCAACTTCAGGGCATTGACCAAACCAAAGCACAACTCTTCCTCTGTTGGAGGACCAACAAGAAATTAGGTTGGTGGGGGAATGATGAGTCTAGTTTATGATCTAATTATTGATAGGGTTGTTGTCCATTTCCTACAGTTGACATAAGACTTTGATGCTTGGGAGTTGATCTTTTCATAATATTTCCTTATAACCATAGACCTTGGACATGAATTTATTTTCATAACTTTCAAATGATATTGGCATACTATATAGACTATTTGTGTTAATTTTGCATGTGATTAATGAATGTCTCTTTAATATAATTATGGACATATATTTGTTGTGCATTCTAACATTGTCATGCAGATAATTTGAGGCCTACAATTCAGGAAGATTCCACCAGCTGGTCGTGTGTCATATCGGTCAATAAGGTGGTCATTTAATGTAAAGAAGACTCTTGGTGGCTAGAGATTCCTCATGTAAATCATATTGTAATCGCATTGTAATGGTCTTAAATATTTTTGAGCATGCACTGGCATTACTACTATTCTAGATTCGCGTTAAGGAAATCATGCTTAACAGGTTCAGTGCATGTGTAGCCATCTCTTCTCTTTTCCATGCTTTTCCTAATATGGCATCCTCTGTGTTTGTTGGAGTTGACCACCTTGCTAGGTGGTTGGATAAATAAGGCTCTGATGTTCCTTCTGAACTCTCTCAAGTCAAAGATAGCTTAACTTGATGTACTCGTATTCTTAGTTTTCTGTAATATAGTCATGTTGCTCAATTGTACTCATGTTTTCCAATAAATAAAATGAAGTTAAAAGTTTGTGCATCTAGATCTATCTTAGTTTTAGGGAATACTTATCCAAGGGGGCCCACTTGGTGAGTATTCCATCATGTACCTTAGTTTAGTTTAGTTGTTTAGTTTCTATTCAGTAATTAGTTAAGAATTTGGCACTGACTAACCACTAGAATTCCATTCTGTGACTGTTCCTGCAGCCAAAGTAGAACATAGTAGTTTCCTATTTTTTCACTTAGATTTTCATTCCTGTCATGCATTTCAGTTTAGTATAGTTATTGGTTGATTTTTCAGCATTTATGTTATTTCCTTCCAAGCAATTTACTTTTAGTATTGCGCCTTTCTTAAGTTATAGGATGACTGTGGCTACTTTGGATTCCTAGTGCACATACAATGCTGACCCATTTCAAGTTTACGTCCTTGGGTTGACAATTTAAATGCACCTTAATGATGATTGAGATATCTATTCAAGTTAGATGTCCAATCTCTGAATCATAGTTGTAAAGGCTTAGTTATTAAAATCATTATAGGAGGCCAACAGGTTGCATGAATGTTTTTGGATGGAATGCCTTAAACAAATATGGTAATGTGGCATGCCATGATTACAAGATACACTCAAAATGGAAGCATAGACAAGGTATGTGAATTGTTTTACAATAATGTTTTTGTAGACATGTATGCAAAATGTGGTAGCTTTGACAAGCTAGTGAGCTCACTAGCTTGCCAATTCAGTAGGGTTGACAATGTAGGGGCAATGTATGCCTCATAGAAATGGGGAATCATGGTGATATACATCACCATGAGACCCCATTTCTATGAGGCGTACGTTTCCCCTACCTTGTCAACCCTACCTCATTGGCAATCTAGTGGAGCATTGGCAAGCTAGTGAGCCCACTAGCTTGCCAATGTGGTAGGGTTGACAAGGTAGGGATAGCCGCTCGTATGCCTCATAGAAATGGGGTCTCACGGTGATATAAGTTGACAAGGTAGGCTCATCATATTCCTCATAGAAATTTATATCACTGTGAGACCCCATTTCTATGAGGCATATCCTACCCCTACCTTGTCAATTTATATGACCGTGAGACAACATTTCTATGAGGCATAACATCACTGTGAGTCCCCATTTCTATGAGGCATATGCTACCCCTACCTTGGCAACCCTACCATATTGGCAAGCTAGTGGGCTCACTAGCTTGCCAATGCTCCACTAGCTTTCCAATGCAGTAGGGTTGACGAGGTAGGGGCAGCGTATGTCTCATAGAAATGGGGTCTCATGGTGATATACAAGGTAGAGGTAGTGTATGCCTCATAGAAATCGGTTCAAGGTAGGGGCAATGTATTCCTCATAGAAATCGGGTCTCACGGTGATATACAAGGTAGAGGCAACATATGCCTCATAGAAATTGGGTCTCACGGTGATACCCCCCCTCACACTCCCAAGTCTCTCCCTTTGGCACCCTACCTACATAAATCTCTTTCTCTTCCTCCCTCTCTCTCTCTCCCCCTCTCTCTCTCCCTTACACCCCTCTCCCTCTCTCAATACTCGCTCACTACCTCTCTTGAAAGGAAAACAGAGGTACAGAATCGCTTTCCTAACGCTAATACAACAAAGGAGAAGTGCAAAAGACTAGTTTTAAAGCTTCTTAAAACTACTGAGATGAACACATACATAGTAACTAGAGTAACAGAAAAAAGAAATCACAGATAACACCAGATTTACGTGGGAAAACCCTTTCGGGAACTAACCCACCACACCAAGAGAAGACACTTTGTATTATAGTCAAATAAATTACATACAAAGCTCACAGTCCTCACTCTCTAATAGTTAGATCATAGCAGCAGACTTTAGTTTTCATGCACTCATTGTTGCAATACTTCTTACAGTATACAATGAATACAACTAACTTCTTTGTCTCGCTCACTTCCTTAACTTCACTGTCACCCTTCATTGACTTATATCAATGTAATCGACTATACAAGTCTTACAATGCATTAAAAATTCCAACCAATCATAGGTCTTAATAATGCACCGATCACCCAATCAAGCAATCTGATCTTTTGACTGATGTACCCTACAATCACGCATCGGGCTGCCCAGGCATTAACTCACTTGCCTTAATCAAATTTTGTCATCAGCTGAAACATGTCTTGCATTTACTGCTTTCACCACTCCAAACTTTGACCAATCATATGTTGAATACTTTCCACGTGTTGCCTCTTTACTTGTTCGCTGCTTCCAGTCAAGTCAGATCGGTCAACCCAAGTGACAAACATCTATTATCGTGCTACCTCACCGAGTCAAAGCAGCCACCGCAGTATGGCGGTAAGCCCTTGTCAACCCATCAACAACCTTCACCATGCCACCATTGAGCCCCGCGAGACCTCCCACGGTATGGCGGTCCCCCCACCCAACCGCAAATCCTTACAACACTGTCACAGTACCAAGGCAGTGGCTTGTTAGCAAAATCGTTGCTTAACACCATGTCACCACCGAGCTCGTAACGATCTTCCATGGTATGGCAGTGCCATCACCCAACCACAAGGCAAAGAAAAGCCTCCCATGGTATGGCGGTAACCGCCTGTGCCGACTGTCGAGCTCCACCGTGTTACCGAGCCCCAATTGCAAGACCTCTACAACAAGGAGGTAATTGTTATCTCTGACTGGCACAACTTACCGCACCACCGCGACATGGCTGAAAGGCCATCACGGTGAGGCAGTAAGCGGCCTTCGTTTAACTGTCACTGACCACTGATGCCACCATGCCACCAATGAACAACCTCCACAATAGGGAGGTAAGGCTTCACAATGATTGCGCTAATCAATGTGCTATCACCTGCCTAGGATGGAGACCCCACGGTATGGTGGTAACACCACCCAACCATGGATAGACCGAAAGAGGCCAGCGATAAAGTAGTAAACCGCCAGACTGTGCCTCTAGAAAAGACTCTCAGTGGTAGAGAGGTAAAGGCTTAGAAAGATGATAATTTTTCCAAGTCTTTTTAGAGGTCCATTCTAGAAGTTGATGCACCTGTTCCCAACAAGCTCCCACTTGAGGAAGACTTCCTGGCTTCCTCCAAACTTCAAAAATTATTGACGATCATAGGCTCCAAGGCCCATCGAATCTGTGCACCATCTGAAATTTTATGTGCTTACTGGCTTCATTAATGCATCTGCAACATTCTTCAAAGTGTCAACCTTTTCCAAACAGATCTTTCCATCTTCCACCATGTCCCTCAATGTGATACTGCACATCAATGTGCTTTGTTTTGGCATGGAAAGTTGGGTTCTTTTCCAAACAAATGGCACTCTAACTATCACAACAGATTGTAATCTTCCCTGCATTAAAGCCAATATCAGAACACAAACGACTCAGCCAAACTACTTCTTTGCAGGTGTGTGTTGCTGCCATGTATTCAGTCTTTGTAGTGGATAAAGAGACTACAGCTTGTTGCTTGCTCATCCAACTGACTACACCACCATTTAGCATGAAAGTGTATCCACTGGTGGATCTTCTGCTATCAACATCCCCTGCCCAATTAGAATCTACATATCCACGAATGCTAAGTGTTCTTTGTGATGCAACCAAATTTCCATGGTAACATAGAGCATATTCTTAAGTCTCCTTCAAATATCTTAACACTCTCTTCACAGCATCCCAATGTGATTTTCTTGGATTTTCCATAAAACGGTTGAGAACTCCCACTACTTGGGCAATGTTTGGTCTTGTACAAACCATTGCATACATTAGACTTCCAACAACACTTGCATAAGGCACCCTGGTCATGTCCTCCATCTTAATAGCGGACTTTGGATAATCTTCAATAGATAGTTGTGTTTCTTGCATAACTGGAACAACTAGCTGCTTGCAATCTTCCATACCAAATCTCTCCAGAACTATATTGAAATATTTACTCTGACTTACCCAAAGCTTTCTGCCCGTTATGTCCCTGGTTATCTCCATCCCCAAAATGTACCTTGTTGCACCCAAATCTTTCATTTCAAACTTTGCAGACAACTAAGATTTAAGATCAAAAATCATAGACTTACTATTTCCTATGAATAGCATATCATCCATGTACATGTCAATAATAAGCACATGATCATTTTCATATTTATAATAAACACAATGATCAGATTTTGATCTTACAAACCCCATAGACAACACAAAAGTGTCAAATTTCTGGTACCACATTCTAGGAGACTGCTTCAAACCATATAGAGATTTCTTTAATTTGTAGACCAGACTTTGTTTACCTTTTTCAATGAAGTGCTCAAGCTAGGACATACAAGTCTCTTCTTCCAGCTCTCCATGGAGAAACGTTGTCTTCACATCCATCTGCTCAATCTCTAAGTCATATGTTGCTGCCAATGAACACAAAAATATGATAGATGTCAGCTTTGCTATAGGGGAAAATATTTCTCCATAATCAATTCCCTCTATCTGGGAAAAACCTTTTGCAACCAACCTTGCCTTATAATTTTCTACACTGCCATCTAGACTAGTCTTCTTCTTTAATACCCATTTACAGCCAACAAGATTTCGCCCTTCAGGCAAACATACCAAATTCTAGGTTTCATTTTTCTTCAATGATTCCATTTCTTCATTCATCGCTTCCAACTAGTAATTTGAATTAGACATGCTAATAGCTTCTTTTATAGTCCTAGGCTCATCAGTGCTAGTAATCAAAGAATAGGAATAGTTCGAATCTAACATAGAGAAACCATACCTATCAGGTTGTCATTTTTCACGTGTAGACCTTCTTACTGGCTGAGGTTGTGCTTCTTCATCTTCAGAACTCTCAGAGCTGCTTGAACTCTCCTCAATTTTAGGTGCACCATGTAGTTCCTCTTTTTTTGGAGTTTGAGGAATCTGAACTACATCATTATTCTTTTCTCTTTTATCTGTCTCTAGCTATGGATCAGCTACTGAAGGTTTTAGCTCATGAAATATTAGACTTTTGTTGTACAGAACCTTCTC
Source organism: Sequoiadendron giganteum (assembly GCA_007115665.2). NCBI lineage: Eukaryota > Viridiplantae > Streptophyta > Pinopsida > Cupressales > Cupressaceae > Sequoiadendron > Sequoiadendron giganteum. Next base: position 316,126,191 of record CM021101.1, on the reverse strand, counting down.
AATATTAGGATTCCAAAGCTTGTATCCCTTCACACCAATACCATAGCCGATGAAGATACATTTAATAGCCTTGTTCTCCAACTTTGATCTTTTCTCATTGGGCACATATACATATGCCTCACAGCCAAAAACATGAATATGTCTAAGAGAGGGATTCTTACCAGACCACGCTTCCAAATGTGTCTTGTCAACTAGAGAAGAACAAGGTGAATGATTTACCAAGTAACATGTAGTAGACATAGCCTCATCCCAAAACTTCTGCTCCAGACCAGCACTGCTCAACATACTTCTCGCTCTCTCCATTAATGTTTTGTTCAACCTTTCAGCAACTCCATTCTACTATGGAGTATAAGGTATAGTTTTATGCATTTTAATTCCATCGTCTATGCAGTACCTTTCAAATTCTGCAAAACAAAACTCACCACCATTATTCATCCTCAAGCATTTAATTTTCTTTCCAGTCTGATTCTCTATCAAAGTTTTAAATTATTTAAACTGACTAAACACTTCTGATTTACTCTTAAGAAAGTATATAAATGCCCTTCTCGAATAGTCATCAATAAAAGAAACATCATATCTTGACTTCGATAATGAAGGAATTAAGTAGACCAAACACATCAGAATGAACGTAATCCAGTACACCAGAATATTTATGAGGACTCGAATAAAATGAAACACGGTGTTTCTTTCCATAAATATAGTGTTCACAAAAATTGAACTCAAGGTTACAATCATCAAGCCCTTCAACAATATTTTTATTTTTTAAGGCTTTTAAACCTTTCTCACCTATGTGAATGAGTCTATTATGTCATAGCATGGTCTTCTCTGATGGGAGTTTCACCTCCAAAGCATTTGCATCCAGAGAAGCACCTTCATCTTCCTCTATAGGAACAACTTTGCTTGAATTTATAGATGCATTGTTGCATTGAACAGGACGTGCATCTAGCTTGTACAGACTGCCAATACATACACCCTTATCCAGCACCATTGCACCTCTAGCCATATTGCATCATTTACTTGAGAAAGAAACTTCTACACCAGCATCATTCAGCTTACTCACAGAAAGTAAGTTATGAGCTAGACCTGGTATGTGTAGTACACCACTAATCCCTTTGATTCTACCATCAAAGAACTGTATCTTGACTCTTCCATGACCAACAATCTCCAAATTTTGAATCACTTGCTAGGCACACCTTTCCACCATCATACTTATCGTACTTAGTGAACCATTCTCTATGAGACGTCATGTGAAAGGATGCACCCAAGTCAACCAGCCAAACATCATCTAATGCCTAAATTGCAAGGCTACAATAAAGGCATTTGCATCACTCTGAGAAGATTCATTATCTAAAGTATTACTCTTCTTCTTCTTCTCCTTACAATCCTTTCCGATATGACCAGACTGCCCACAGTTCCAACATTTCACCTTGGAATGTTCACCAGGAGACTTCGATCTCCCTACAAATTTAGATTTGGACTTCTTTTCCTTCTTCTTTCCTTTCTCCTTTGATCTACCTCGAATATCAAGGGCCTCTTTGGCCATCTCTGAAGACTTCCTCCACATCTCTTCAGACAACAGTGAGGCAACAATGTCTTCCATCTTGAAAGTAGTGGTCGTGCTTCCAATAGCCATTACAAGATTATCCCAAGTGTCAGGTAATGAACATAACAGGAGCATGCAATGATCCTCCTCCGCAATCTTTACACCCACAGACGCTAGCTGAGAAACACTCATATTAAATGAGTTCAGATGGCCTGCAAAAAATGCACCTTCTTCCATCTTCAAGGAGTACAACTTTTTCCTTAGGAATAACTTATTTACCAGAGACTTTCCCTGATAAATACCACCAAGCTTCTTCCATAATGAAGGTGCAAACTTCTCCTCATGAACGTTCAGGAGTACATAATCAGCCAGACTAAGTCTTATCAGACCTCTCACTTTTCTATCTGCAAGGTCCTGATCTTCTTGCCTCATACTTTGTGGCATAGTTCCAGGCATAGTAACTTAGAGGTCTCTATCCACAAGAAAGTCTTCCATTTTGAGTTTCCACAACTCAAAGTTGCCACCATTGAATTTTTCAATCTCTAATCTACCTAATGTACTCACCATCTCAAACAGAACTAAGTTCTAACTTTACAATACTCCCACTGGAACAGTATTAGCACAAAAAACCAGCCTTATTAACAAGGATAGCACAATTGGCCAAGCTCTTATACCACTTGAAAGGAAAACAGAGGTGTGGAATCACTTTCCTAACGCTAATACAATAGAGGAGAAGTGAAAAAGACCAGTTTTAAAGCTTCTTAAAACTACTAAGATGAACACATACATAGTAACTAGAGTAATAGAAAAAACCAATCACAGATAACACCAGATTTACGTGGGAAAACCATTTTGGGAAAAAACCCACCACACCAAGAGAAGACACTTTGTATTACAGTCAAATAAATTACATACAAATCTCACCATCCTCACTCTTTGATAGTTAGCTCATAGGAGAAGACTTTAGTTTTCATGCACTCACTGTTGCAATACTTCTTACAGTATACAATGAATACAACTAACTTCTCTATCTCGCTCACTTCCTTAACTTCACCGTCACCCTTCATTGACTTATATCAATTTAATTGAGTATACAAGTCTTACATCGCATTAAACATTCCAACCAATCACAGGTCTTAATAATGCATCGATCACCCAATCAAGCAATCTGATCTTCTGACCGATCTGCCCTGCAATCACACATCAGCCCACCTAGGCATTAACTCACTTGCCTTAATTGAATTATGTAATCAGCTGAAACATGTCTTGCATTTACTGCTCCAGACTTCGACCAATCAGATGTTGAATACTTTCCACGTGCTGCCTCTTTACTTGTTCGCCACTTCCAGTCAAGTCAGACCAGTCAACCCAAGTGACAAACATCTATTACCACGCTACCTCGCCGAGTCAAAGCAGCCATCGCGATATGGAGGTAAGCCCTTGTCAACCTATCAGCAACCTTCACCATGCCACCATCAAGCCCCACAAGACCTCCCATAGTATGGCGGTCCCACCACCTAATCGCGGGTCCCTTTTAACACTATCGCGGTGCCGAGGCAGTGGCTTGTCTTCTAACCCGTCGCTTAACACCACATTGTCACTGAGCTTGTAATGATCTTCCATAGTATGGCGGTGCCAGCACCCAACTGCAAGGCAAAGCAAATCCTTCCACTGTATGGCCATAACCACCTGTGCCGACCATCAAGCTTGACCATGCTACCGGGCCCCAACTACAAGACCTCTGCGAAAAGGAGGTAACCATTATCTCTAACCACCATGGCTTACCACACCACAACATTGTCAAAAGGCCATCATGATGAGGTGGTAAGCAGCCTTCGCTTAACTGTCGCCAACCACTGTTGCCACCAATGAACAACCTCCTAGATAGGGAGGTAAGGCTTCTCACTAACTACCTTCATCAATCGCACTACCGCCAGCCTAGGACGGAGACCCCACGGTATAGTGGTAACACCGCCCAACCACAGACAGATCGATAGAGGCTAGCGGTAAAATGGTAAACCACCAGATCGTGCCTCTAGGAAAGACTGTCAGCAGTAGAGAGGTAAAGGCTTAGAAAGATGATAATTTCGCCAAGTCTTTTCAGAGTTTCAAGCCAAAAGTTGAGGCACCTGTTCCCAACATCTCTCTCTCCATCCCTTTATCCCTCCCACCATACCTAGCTAAGTCCCTCTCACTCCAACCCCATCTCTCCCACTCCCTCTCTCTTAGACTCTCCCTTCCACCCATCTCCCTCTCTCAAGACACTCTCTCTCTCTCTCTCTCTCTCTCTTAAAATTCTCCCTCTCTCTAAAGAAATACATACAAGCATAATACATATGTACATACAATCCTACATACATACAAGCATACATGTACATATGTAGATACAATCTTACATGCATATAGGCATACATACATACATATAGACAAGCATACATACATACATACAACCATGCAAACATGCATACATACATACAAGGATACATGTACATAAAAACATGCAAATATATAAAATTAAATTCAATAGAGTAGCACTTAACATAAAGAAAGATATAACGCGAGCACGTTATACCACACTCGCATTATGCCTTGCTAGACATGTCCTGCACAAACACAAAAAAACCATGTCAAAACTAAGATATAATGTGAGCATGTTATAACGTGCTCATCCTTTATCTTGCTTTGGGAATCCCCAAGCCTTAGTCTTGCTATTTTCCTTAGAATACCAACCCAAAGGCTTGGAGGGCCTTCCCAACGACCAAAGATGTGTTTTTGCAAATTCTACAATATTTTAAATAATCGGCTTCGTGCTCATTGTCAAGATTGCACGTGTTTCAATTTTGAACAAAACGAACACCTGGGTAATGTTAGGTTCTCTCTTAGCTATCCAACGATGTAATTTTTTTCCCTTTTTGACAATGTTAAGCCTTTCATCTATAATTTATTTTGTTTGTGTGTCTCTTTTTTGGCAAAAAGTAGTGTTTGGTGTTTTTTTCATTATAAATTAACCATTCATCAAAATTTCAAATAAATTACATTTTTAGAAACTAGACTCCATTCTACAAATTTAAAAAAAAAATTTAAAAATTCAATTAGTTTCCAAAATTTGTGGGGGTAGCACGGCCAAAATTCTATTTTTCAAGAAGTGTCCACTTAGAAAATTAGGAAAAATTCAAATATTCATTAAAAAATTATCAGAAAAATCATACATCAACTACATATTATTAGCTAATTTCTCATCAAAGTGGTTTTAAAATTACTAAAAAAAAGTTCACCATGCTAGGGACGTACAAAAGTTGCTATGTTATGTTTTTTTGACAAAAACAACACCAATTCATGTATTTCCCTCTTTTGAACCCCTTAATCTCAACCATATTCAAAATAAATTAATAGTTTAGAAAGTAGACTCAGAGCACTACGATCCTTGTTTTTGTTGCATCTCAAAATTTTGAGTGTAACTATCCTTAGTTTCACATCCAAGGTCAGTATTTCCTGATTTCAAAAAAAAGTGGTCACTTAAGCCCCCTTTTTGGCTGCCCATATTTTTGCACTTAACCTTGTATGGAAGGCCTATATACATTATGTAAAGACATTGGGGCTAATTTATTTCTAGGAGGACCAAACTCCAATAAAAACTCTATAAGATGTGTTTATGAGCATCATTGAGGAAAATAGGGTTTAAATTGTGATAAGAATTCCACCATACATGATCTTCATTTTGACGTATATTTTATTCATATTTTTCAAATTAATCTTATATTGTACAAGAACTTCATATATTTTTTTTTAAATTAGTTGATAGAATATGTCCCTTATAAACATTAAGGGATGATTTTAGAGCATAATATTGATTAGGGTCCACACTTTTATAACTGGGCCTAAAATAAAATTTATAAGGCTATAAATATAGACCTTGTAATAAAATACAAATGACATGATATAAAAATAGTCAATATACAAAAGAGTTGTTTTATGTTAATAAATTTATTTATTAAATAATAAATATCTTATGAAAAGGTTTAATAAGCTTATGAATGGGTGTAACTTACATGTTCACCTTATATTTTAAGTAATTCCTATTGTGGAATAAAGTGAGGGGAGAGTTAAATATTTGAATACTTAGGGCATCAGGAAAATTCACCACCAGCAATTTACCATTAAGAAAATTCACCGCCAACAATTCACTACGAGAAAATTCACTGCCATGAAAAATTCACCTCAAGGAAAATTCACCACTAGCAATTCACCACCATGGAAAATTAATTACATTAACATTTTTTTATATATATTTCTAAAACTTTGAATTTTTTTTGCAAAAGAATAAAAATCAATGCATTTTTATTATCATAAATCAAATTATTCTTTTGCAAAAAAAATAAAAGTTTTGGAAATATATATTTTTTAATAAAATGAGGGTAAAAATTTATTGACCCAGAGAAATAGTTCAAAGCAAAGAAATACATCCAACACAGTAGGGGTCAAAGACTAAAAGTAAGGCCATTAAAAAACATTTAATAAACATCGCATATCCTCCATAACAAGGTCCTCCAATAACTAAGAAAGGTCCTCCAGAAGGCTTCCCCAATCATCCACATTCCAAGTCCCCATTTTCTCTGACGCCCATTTATCCAACCCATCAACAACCATATTCCATTTCCGTGGGATATGGAAAAAGGTGACAGAATCCAAAGCATCACTCAAGATAATGATTTGCATAACCACCATGGCCAACTCTCAATTAACCCCATTCAACTGTCTCTTGTTCAACAAGTCAATAACAATCTGGGAATCAAACTCATAGATTACCCTTCTCCAACCAAGGGCACAATCCCTTTTCAGTGCCACAACAATGGACAAGGCCTCCATAAATTTTTTGGTTTGCATACCTCTATAAAAAAAGAAGAAAAACTCAACCACCCTAGAACTATCCCTGCTAATCCCCCCAACACCAGCATGTCTAGGATTTCCTCTAGAAGAGCCATTTGTATTGATCTTTAACACTCTAGAAGGAGGAGGACTCCAATAACCACTTCTCTGGATCTTCTCTTTAGTAGGTCATCCTAGCCTAGACCTAGATCCACTCTAATCACCAACAGAAATCCCCAAAGTCAGGATCATCCTTAAATCATCATGTTCAATTGGGGTAGACAAGTTACACTTAGCCAAAATACTCTCCTAGAGAGCTCCCAAGAATCTCAGACATAACTATTGCACTTGAAATTTCTTATCCAGAATAATCTGATGGTTTCGTTCCAGCCAAATACTCCAAATAATCAAATTGGGGGCAATTTTCCAAGCAATCTGAAGGAAAGAGGACTTTCCTGGAGGATCCCCCAACCCCAGCCAAAACTCTACCAAAGAAGAAACATGATGACATGTATTATTCCAAATATCCCACCAAAAATAACAAAGCATTCTAGCAAAGGAACACTGGAAGAAAAGATGGAAAGCACTCTCCACACTACAAGAACACATTACACACATAGAGGGACCCTGGAATCCCCTCTAAATATTCTCCCAAGTAAGGTACTTATTCTACACCACAAGCCAGGAGAAGAAATTACACTTAGGCTAGGAGAACTTATTCCAAACCTGCTTCCACCAAGGGACTTCAACACCTTCACACAATTGTTTGTCTAACACTAGTAGCCAAAAGAAATTGAGAATTTCCCTTTTGGGTCAAACCCCCAGGCAAGGACATCCTTTTCGAGAAAAGAATTATAAACTCTTCCAACTAGAATATTAGATAGCTCTTAGCACTCCTCAATCAAGCCCCCATGAGGCCACTCCTAAGGATCATTCCACCTATACACAGTAACCTGATTTATAACTTGAGTGGCCTTGTAATCAACCACTTTACACCAACCAGCATCAAGAAACATCATGCATAAAGCCTACAGATGAGGATGAGTCGTCATGAGAGGAGGATGCTCATCTCAAGAATCAAACCAAAACAAAGCTTCAGATCCCCTATTGAATATCCAAAATAACAATTATTTAACAAGCTTGGCACCCCTTTTAAGGGTACCCCAAATCATAGACCCTTTCCCCAAAAAGGTGCATCTAGGTACATCATCAATCTCCACCCCCCTAAGATATTTGGAAGTGAGAATTTTAGCCCATTTTTTATGTTGTTGAGAGCACCACCACTAGTACAAATTTGTTTCCAAAGCCTTCCCATTTAGATCAGCCCTTCATAGACCAAGCCCACCTTCCTTCTTAGGCCTACAAATGGTGTCTCACTTAACCAAGCTCCACTTCCTTGAGAGGAGATTACTAGACCAAAGAAATTTTTGAGAAAGACACTCAAAATACTTAATGAAGTTGGAAGGGGCCGAAAGCAGAGAAAACCTATAAAGAGGAAGATCCTACACAGATTTTAGAAGAGTCACCCTACCAGTAGTAGAGAGCCACTTGCACATCCAATGACTAACCTTTTTGCAAAACTTATCAATGACCTCCTAAAAAAACAACCTAGGAAGCGAATGGATAGCTATAGGGATACCCAAATAAACAAAGGGAAGTGAGCATGTCTGAAATTTGAGAATGCGAGCAATTCTCCTTTGAATAAATTTTAGAGTATTAAAAAATAGATGAAGGATTTACCCTCATTGATATTTTGACCTGAGACAACCAAATAGATATCAAGGGTCCTTATCAAGTTTGCAGCTTCATAAACTTTGGCCATGCCCATCAGGGAGGTGTCATCCACAAACTGGAGATGGGATTGGGGGATAAGTTACTGTCCCAGCTCCAACCTTGAATAAGACCAACCTCAGCTCGAGATTTAATAAACTTCCCCAAACCTTCAGCCATTAGGATAAATAAATAGGGGGATAGGGGGTCCCCTTTCCAAAGGCCCCTAAAAGCCCCAAAAATCTCAGAAGGCTCACCATTGATAAGAACATAGAAGGAAGAAGATGTAACACATCTCATAACCCAATCAATCCAATCACCACCAAACCCAAAAGCTTGTAAGATCTTGGATAGAAAATCCAATCTAACCCGATCATAGGCCTTGGCCATATCAAGCTTGATAAACATTGTATTTTCTTTAGAGGAGGTCATGGAATGGATAGATTTTGTTGCACTAAAAATCCCATCTAGAACCTTCCTGCTAGCAACAAACCCACCCTGCTCCTCAAAAATTAACTTGTCCAACCACTAGTAGAATTTGGAAAATAAATGACTAGGTGACTAAATGTTTTAGTCACAACAACTAAAAATGACTAAATTCTACTATTTTTTTGTAACTCAGCTATAAATGAGTAAATAAATGACGAATTTGGTCATTGACTAAAAAACTATTTAGTCACAGAAATTAAAATGACTAAATAGTTAGTCACCAAATACAAATTAGACAAAAAATTTAAAAAACATTTTGGCCAATTATTGGCACGATTCATGAATTCACGTTTATTCACATTCATTGCAAACCTCACTTCATTTTTTCATTGTAGTTGGTTAGCCTGGCACTGAGGCACCTCGTTTTGAGTTACAACAGTTGGGTGCACGAACTACTTTAGGAATTTTAAGTTACAACACTTGCATGGGCGATAAAGATTGTTTGGAGAGGACCTGGAGAATTATGAAAAGGTGGGAAAGAACTTCGGTTTTTGCTACAAAGTATTTAAAGTTTGCAATGAAGTCAGATTTGGGGATGCCCTCTACAATGAATTCAGAGGTAATTTGGAACCCTCATTACATTAAACACAAAATCTATAGCTTTCTGATTGGCAACTTACAGTAGTTACAATCTATTTCTATTAATAATGTTCTTTTACAATCTTACCATTGTTCTCATTTATAATGTGTTTGAGCTAAATATAATAAAATTTTCATGTTAGTACCAATATAAAATTTCTCAAACAATTTTGATAGATTTTCACTACAAGCACAAACTGTCCTTGTGCAAAGTAAACATGTTCTAGATTTACCCACACATCAAACATTTGAACAAAGATGTTTCCTGCAACAACTTCTTGTACCTGTGTAAAAATTTCCTTTGTAATATCAAATTGACCCGTTTCAGCTAGCACAATGGCTACCCCATTTGCAGCATAAACATTTCCTGGTCTATGTGCCAACACTTTACAATGGCTACCTCATTTGCAGCATAAACATTTTTACTACAAGCACAAATTGTCCTTGTGAAAAGTAAACATGTGCTAGATTTACCCACACATTAGGCATTTGAGAAAAGATGTTTCCTATAGTAGCTTCTTGTAGCTATGTAAAAATTTCCTTTGCAATATCAAATTGACCCCTTTCAGCTAGCACAATGGCTACCCCATTTGTAGCATAAACGTTTCCTGGTCTCTATGCCAACACTTAAGTGGCCCCTTTTATGACATTAAGATCCTCTTGAGTTATTATTATACTCCTATTTTCCAAGAGAAAAATTCCCAAGGCCCATGGGAAATGAACAATGAGCATTTGAGTTTCAACTTGGTTTCATTTTGAAAAGGGGAAATTACATTGTACAAGATTTGTTTAACAATAGAATAATTTAATCCACCTATTTGGGACTATAAAATAAAAATATATGAATTAATCTATTTTCAATTATGGGTTCTTTTAATCTAGAATCTAATAGAAAGATAAAGCACAATACATTGAAGGACACGGAAAATATTCTAAAATAAAGACTAAAATAGGTTACCCATAAAAAATAAAGAGGAAAAATGAAAAGATAATATACAGATGATTCATTTGAGGTTTTTGATAAGATCTCATTTAACTATGTCAAATGGATTTGGAAGGAACAAATAATATTTAATTGACTAAAATTTTGACGTAGCTTATCCATCGTCATTAAATGCATCATCATCTCTTGGAATCTGTTTCTACAATGCACCAAGAGAAGATGATGCATACAATGACAATGGATAAGCTACCTCAAAATTTTATTCAATCAAATATGCTTTGTCCCTTCCAAATCCATTTGAAATAGTTAAATGAGATCTTATCAAAAAACTCAAATGAATCATCTGTATTTTATCTTTTCACTTTTCCTCTTTATTTTTTTATGGGCAACCTATTTTAGTCTTTATTTTAGAACATTTATTGTGTCCTTCAATGTATTATTTTTTATCTTTCTATCAGATTCTAGATTAAAAGAACATATAATTAAAAAAAATATTAATTCATCTATTTTTATTTTATAGTCCCAAATAGGTGGATTAAATTATTCTGCTATTAAACAAATTTTGTACAATTTAATGTCCCCTTTTCATAATGAAACCAAGTTGAAACTGAAATGCTCATCATTCATTTCCCATGGGCCTTGGGGATTTTTCTCTTGGAAAATAGGAGCTAGGTTTTGTTAAAGCTCTGGAAGCCTAGACACCATCATCATATAGATCATCTTCTCTTAGACTATTTTGCAATGGTTCATCATCTTTAGAATCAAAGTATGCATGTCTCCTTCATGATTTTGTTGAAACTAGAGAATTTTTCTTGCCATCGTCAGAGTCTTCTAGACCTGTAGCTGCAAGAAGATCTTGGACATTTTCTACATCATATTGTGCCTTATTACTCATATAGTTTGCCTCATCTTCCATGGAAACATCAAGTTCCTCCATATAAGAATCGCAATCCTTGTGGTCCTTATCCTTCTTTTTCTTTATTTCCTTCTTTTGTTTCTTCTCAGATTGACCATCCTCATAATCATCATCATCCTTGTACTTACGCTTACTCTTCCATAATTCATTCACATGTTCAAATTTCTCCTCTTGTTGCATCACCTACTGAAGTTCTTCCTCTTGCTTTCTCCTTTCCATTTGAATCCTTCATTCTTCATCAGCTTTTTGTTTTGCCTCATCAGCCAAGACAAGTTGGCATACTACTTTAATTGTTTCTTTTTCTTTAAGCTAGTCATATGCTTTCAGTTCCATGTTGCCAAGCATACATAAAACATTTGATGAGTTTTTATCCACCTTAATTTCATCCCCAATCAATTCTAGGCTTAGTTGGATATCATTTTGAGCCTGAGCCATGGCTGCAATACATAGATATGCATCCACATAATCAAGAAGCTTGAACAATATTAACCTATATAAAATATCTTTTTTAGTATCATGTAGTTGTTCAAACAACCTAGCCTGTATAAAATGATTTGGTAGATGTGTTTGAAAAATGTGGTAGCATATACAAGGCAATGAAGTTTAAAAAAAATGCCTCAAAGAAATGTGGTCGCATGGTGATGGAATTCCAAGACGAATTCCATGACAAGCGAATTTTTATGGATTGTCATGGCATTCCATCACCATGAGACCACATTTTTTCAACTAGTTCACCTGCCTTGTCTATATTATTCCTTACTATTATGCTTTGATAGATTTTTTCCAAGCATCCATAGCGTGTTCTAAAGCACTTGTTTTAGGATTTTAGCCTTAGCAAAAAGGAAGTGAATTGTTGGATAAAATGTTTTGGAAGACATGTATGAAAAATGTGGTAGCATAGACAACGTAGTGAACTTTTAAAAAAAAATCCTCAAAGAAATGTGGTCTCATGGAATACCATGACAAGCAAATGCAATTGGCAGCTGCTCCTAGTTATTATTTATGCAATGTGAAGTAATTGCATAACTACTTAGGTTGACTTTGTAAAAACTATATTGTAATTGAAATTTTTTCATCTATCAACATCTAGTTACTAGTTATGCAATGTAAAGTAATTCTTTGAGTTTAAAATATGTGCAATGTAATGGAATCAACAATTTGAATATAAACTACAAAAATATGTTTTTACAACTCATTAGTTAATATCTCTATTTTATTTGCTCTCTATAACTCTATTGCTATGGAAATGCCTTTCAATTAAAAAAATAGTTTTTGTCTCTTATTCTAGATTTTTTTACATTTTTTCATCTATCGACATCTAGTTATCAATTATGCAATGTGAAGTAATGCTTTAATTTTGAAAGATGTGCAATGCAATGTAATTATCAATTTGAATATAAACTACAAAAATCTATTTTTTACAATTCGTTAGTTAAACTCTCTATTTTATTTTATCTCTATAACTCTATTGCTATGGAAATGCCTTTCAATTTAAAAAGTAGTTTTTGTCTCTTAGTCTACAATTTTTTGTTTCATTGTGTAGAACATTACAGATGGATCAACATCGAAGGTTGACTACGAATCAATACCATGCATTTGATGAGAGAATAGCCGATAAGAGGGACATTGACAAATATCCATGTCCATGTAATGATTGTCTTGGTGGAAAGGTGAAAAAATGAAGTCAAATCTATTGACATATGATAAGATATGGGCATAGTGGTATAAGCCCTTGGAATGTCAATTATTATGAAGATATGATAGAATGACAGAGTGTGAGAGATGAAGAGGCAAAAAACATAGATGAAGTGGCACCAAACATAGATGAAAAGGAAACAATGTTAGACAAAGGGTTTAAAGTTGATAGAATGTTGAATGAGGGTCTAAAAGATGATTGGTCCAAGTTGATGGAGGATACTTCAAATCTTGTGTATGCTAATTGAAAGTTAATTCGTTTGACTACAATCCGTTAAATTCTTAACTTGCAAGTGGTGTTTGGTTTGAAAAATCATAGTGTATATCAGTTATTGGCATTATTAAGTTTGTTGTTACCACCTAGCTCCACATTTCCAACAAAATGAAGTCAATGTAGAAAGGAAATCACTAAGCTAGGCTTAGGGTATGAAAACATCCACACATGTGTGAATGATTGTGTATTATTTCGCAAGAATCTTGCAAGTGAGAGTGAATGTCTAAAATGTCATGAAGCAAGGTATAGAGAAGGGTTGAAATCAGTTGTGATTCCTAGAAAGGTTCTTCACCACTTTCATATAAGCCCACATTTACTCTAAATGTATAGGTGCAGGGACATTGTTGAACTTATGCAATGGCATGCCCAAAATAAGATAATTGATGGAAAACAACGACATGTGCCTGATTCTAAGACGTGGATGGAATTTGATAATCGATGGTCTGATTTTTCTCAAGATCCTCATAATATAAGGTTGGGTTTGGCTGTAGATGGGGTGAACCCATTCTCAAATCAAAGTACTAAATGGTCAGCTTGACCAATGTTTTTAATAAATTATAACTTTCCTCCATGGTTAGTAACTAAACCATTTTTCTTAATGCTATCGTTGATTATACCAAGAAAGAAAATTGTGATGTCATATATAATTAATATATCTAGAGCCATTATATGATGAGATAATGGAATTTTGGAAAGGAATTGAAGCAATTCAATATTTAAGGTATGGTTGTTCAATCAAATTCACTTTAAGATCTTCCTTATTGTTTATGATTCATGATCTTCCTGCATATGACACATTGTTTGGTCTCAATGTTCATGGATACCATGGATGTCATTCTTGCAATTTTAAGGATTTTGTGAGGTACTCAAGAAGTTTTCGTAAGTGTATTTATTGTGGACATTGTGCTTACCTTAAAATGGATCATCCATATCATCAACAAAAAACATGGTTCAATGGTCAAGAAGAGAATTATGAAGCACCATTCTTAATAACAAGTGATTACATTGTTGATAAGGGATAAAAAAGAATGTCATTTATTGAAAATGATGGGATTGTTGGTAGTAGATACGATCCATGTAATGAAAGTGTAAAACGGTTGTACATATTCTATAAGTTGTCATACTTTAAGGATATAGCCATTAGGAATACTATTGAATTTATGCATACTGAAAAAAATATAGCCTATGCTATTATAGAAAATATTTTTGGTGCTTTTGATACTATTTCATCATGTGAAGAATTTTGACAACTAAAGATTTGTTGAAATCTTTGGGTTGAAAAATATAGAAAACCTAGTGCTCCTTGTGTCTAGACAAAGGAACAACATGCACAATTCTTACAGTTGATGTCTCAGACTCGTTTCCCGTTGGATATGTAAGTAGTAATATTAGAAGCCAAAGTGACATTAATGGCTTAAGAGGCCTCAAGAGCCATGACTATCATGTCATAATGGAGAATATTTTACCTATTGTGGTAAATATATTAATTTTAGCAAAGGGGCCAAGATTGGCGGTTATAAGGTTGGGCCTAATATTAAAGAGAATGATTTTACATGTATTAGATCCTTCGAACTTTGATAGTTTGACGAAGGAGGTTGTTGAAGTCCTTTTTCTATTGGAATGGGAATTTCCACCAATAATCTTTAACATTTATATGCATCTTTTGATACATCTAAAATATGAACTAAATTAGTGTGGCTCAATAAGAACAATATGGATGTATCCTATAGAATGATATATGAAGGTTTTGAAAAAAAATGTTTGTACTAGGGAAAAACTGAAAGGTAGCATGTTTGAGGGATATTCAATGGAAGAGGCCATGGGATTTTTCCTAGAATATATGAAGTATTTTAAAAATTTGAATCAACATGTATAGGATGATGAAGAAGAATAAAAAATTACAGGTGAAGTAGTAGAAGGAAATGGATGTCGCTTCAAGCTATCACATCAAGAAAGAAGTGTGATACATGCCTATATTCTTCAAAACACATCTTCATTAAATAAGTGGTGTAGGTAAAAAAAATTTTACACAATAATTTATTTACTCAATTGCATTTACCCATTTATATTATTAATCTTACTACTTTTATGTAATATTCTATGTAGACAATATGAAGAAGACAATCAAGCTTGGATGCAACATCGACCTCAAAAGCATAGACATCATGTTGATTTGATTGGAGGTGATTCTTTTCCAAAATTTAAAGAATGGATTGTTAATGCAATCAGTGATGCAAAAGTAGAAGGTCAAGATATAACAACAGAGGAAAGTGATCTTTCACAATCTCCACATTTATGATCTATGCATTTCAGTGGAATTTGGGCCTATGGTAGTCATTTAAGAGTGGAAGAAAAAGATAAAGGAAAGATAATTGTGATTGTGTTGTTACTACTGAATTTCTTCACTAAACTGAGAAGAAATCTTATGTTGGATTCATCAAAGAAATTATTCTAGTGGACTACAGTGAAAATAGTCCTATATTATTAAAATTTAATTGATTTCGACCATCTATTGTACAATTTGATGAGTATGGATTTGTACGTGTAAATAAAAGACAATTTTTATTAGAGACAGATGAGTTGTATGTTTCCCCTCTTCAAATTATCCACTCATTTCTAATTGATGGTGTAAGAAGCCCAAGATGTTCATATTTCATTCAAACAAAGTCTCGTTCAAAATGAAAATTTATGGAAGTTTTTAATATAATGCCTCGTGTGCAATATGTTAATTTACAAAAAAACATTCAAAGAAGTGGATGAAGATGTTGATGGAGTGTTTGAAGAAGACATCTTGATTACCAATGAAGAGATTGGGAGAGATTATACATTGCATGTCAGATGAGGATGAGGAAGAAAATCAAGTAGATACAAACATGAATGATCAAGATAATGATCTTGCTAGCAATGCAGATGATTATGATGACATTTTGTCACCTTAAGAGGTTAGCTTGTCACCTAAACTTTGGTTATATGTATGTTGTAATATATTGTTGAATGTAATAAAGATCTAAGTATAGGTATGCTTATTCACTATTGTTTTACTGATACATTTTTGAATGTAATCATCATTATTCTACTGGTACATTGTATACAAAACCTGAGATGTTCACTTCTGATTTGAAGTGCATTTAAAGTTAGGTTCAATCATTCTTCTTAGTTTTCTTACTTTGGTTGAAAATTTAAAATTAATTTTGTTTAGTTAGAATATAATTTCTTGTATGTCTTATATGTTTTCTAGATGCAAACATATAATGAAAATCTATGATTTAATAATGCATATAGATATCTTAACATTAGGTGAACTAAGCCTCATCATTACAAACAAATAAATGATCTCTTAGGTCTGACCACCATTGAAAACTAAAACTAAGAGATTTCAAAATTAGAAAATTGTTCAATCTTTTCAATAAAATGATATCTAAAATACTGCATTCATAATAAAATCCAATATCGTACTACCACAGAAGTTAATAGGGGTATGTGTAGGATGGTAGGACATATAGGTAAATGTATAAATTCTTACCACAAGACCATGGAAACCAAATATGAATATCACGGGGTGGCGGTGAGAACATGTTAACAACTAAAGTAAACCGTAGCCTCACAAGGGGTAAACAGTGACAGTGTGGTATGGCAGTGAACAATCAATCAACCGCTACACTTAACCCGCTATCTCACAAGAGTCCAAAGTGGTGTGCATGAGGTGGCAGTACTGCTAACCCTACCATACCACTACCCCGCAACAATCTTGATACGACATAACGCTATGGCGGTGAACAGTCAGTCAACCGCTAGAATTAATCCATCATCTCGTGAGAGTCCAAAGGGGTGTGTGTGGGGTGGAAGTACTGCTAATGCTACCCCATAATGGTCTTGAAATGATAGAGTGGTACTATGGTACAATTTTTCAAAGAATTTAATGATTACACCATTCAATTTCCCAAGATCAAAGGCATATATTCAAACTCAAAATATGAGAAGATTCTAAAATATTTTGCATGAATTGACATTAATAGTGAGGTGATCAAGCTCAGAAGTAAATATTAGTTGGGACTCAATAATATTTTGGCAATCATTCACATAGCTGAGCATACCAAAGGCAAGGGAGTTCAAGCGGGAAGACTCTGCAACTATTATTTTGTTGGGTAAGTTCATAGAAACCCTCTATAGCAAGTGTATAAGAACTCAATTTTCTTCTACAAGTAGACACTTAAAGAAATCAAGTAGGAGTAAATTCTTCATCATGCCACCCAAAATAATGCAACTTGTGAGTAAAAAAGAAGAGTCCACGGTTTCTAAAAGAGAGAAGAGGTCTTTGCAATAATCCATTTTAGATGTGTTACCTAATTTGGTAAACAAAGGATTCAAAAAGGTGTTTAGAGATAAAGCCCATGGATGTAGAGAACCAATTATCCCTCTCAAAGTGGTATCTATTTTGGTACTTCTATAAAAAAAGGGATGATAACATTCCAGTTTTGAATCCTTGGACCTTAGATTTGGCCAAATTGATAGTCCCAAATGTCTTTGTAGATGTTGAGTTTATTAAAGTATTGGCACAATATTATCACCTAGCTACCAAGACTATAAGAATGTCAGATGGTTCACCATTAGTGGTGCTGACTCTAGAAGAAATTATAGAGTGCTTTATGTTAAACAAGGAAGCTATCACTAAGATTTACTTAGACAGAAGTGGGGAGGATTATAGGAGATTGAGAAAAACCTACAAGAGTGATGAAATTCCTTTACACATGAAAAGGGGTGTAAACAATAGGAGGATACCTATCTTCCCCTCCTAAATTGAGCCATTTTCCATAGAATACTTTCAAGTATATTTCAAATGAACTTATTTTTCTTTGTACCAAGTGCTTGGAATGGATGTTTAAGAGAGGATGCCAACCTATCCCATGATGATGGCAATGAAGATACAAAATCCTAAATTCAACATTGAGTATGACTTTACTTTTGAAATTGAGAAAAGGCTACATGAGGGAATTTCACAAGAGATAACTTAGCTCCCATCACTTTTAGGAAATTCTCTCTATTGTGTCATTTAATATTGTACCAAAACAAAATAGATGGACTAAAAGAATGTGTTTGATAATGGTTGATGATGAAGGGAATAGGTTGTTTGTGCAAAACTAGTGCTACATCTAGGATAGTAGATGTAAAAATAGTGATTATGTAATATTTCATGATGATTTTGTAATAAAGGTCATGGTCGCTCTTGGTCATATTTCACCAAGATTTCTTAATAAAATCATGCACATGTTAAGACCTTTAGCATTGAATCCAGAGCAGTGACACACTCACAATCTTGGTGACTAGTATTAGAAGACCAAATAGTAATAAGGGTCTATGGGTGTCCTCAAGCCCTACATGTTTTACCTAAATTTATTTCTATTCAAATTGAATTTTTATAATTTATGTGGCAAATGTTATGGATGGAGTAGGATGTTATGAAAAGACAAAAAATGGGACATTCCCCCCTCCCCTAACTAAATGTGACGAGCTCTTTGTAGGGTCTGACACTCTTGAAGAACTACAGAACTATTTGAATATGAGGTATTCATTGAAGTCACAAGGAGAAATGGTCTTTGATCCTAAAGGGAATAATAATTTTATAAAGCACACACTTCTTACTAAAGCCAGAATTACCCATGTAATGGATTATGAAGAAGATGCAATAAGAAATTGCTTTACACCTAATGAAGTTTTTCAGAGGAAGAGAAACTTGGAAACCATAAAGAGGATTGAGGAGGAGAAGAAGAACAGGGACACTAGATTCCAAGGATTCTATGTTGAAGAAGGGGATCTTATCAAAAGGATGAACTTAATAATTGACAACTTTGAAAGATTATATGTTGAACCAGAAAAGAAACCTGAGGGTTAGTCTTCAAAACCCTCCAAACTTCCCATCAAATCAAGTGGTATTGTAATCACAGAGCCCCTACCAGGCACTACCACAATACAATCAGAAGCATCCCCTGAGCAACCAAGTCCTAAAAGGTGGAAGACACATGGAGTGGCCCCCTTAGTGGCATATGAAATAAGTGAAGGACTATGGCATACCTTAAGAGGTAGTCGATGTAATTTTGAATTTTACAGATGATGAAGTTGATTAGCCACTACCTAAGCTTGCAAATGATGCTCACAAACTACAAGAAAGAGTGGATATACACAAGCATAATGATCAAGAAGTGCATGATGATGAAAGGATGATTGTTTCCCTTATATTTATTGAAGGTGATGAATTTATTCAAACTCCTAAGTTTAAGGTTTTTTGGTTTAAGATGAAAATAAAATAATTTGAGGAGAGACTCAAAATTAATAAGATGGCCACTGAGGAGTCACAGCTTGAACAAATTGTTGCCTAGACTTTTGAAGAACTCGAGATTAATGAAATTATTGTTAGCCCCCAAGAAGTAAGAAAAATGGTCTTAGAAAGAAATATACTAATTATTCCTAGGATGGAGTTAAAAAAGATATTCTTACTAGATCAATTAAGAATCCAAGAAGATCCCATGTTGGTTTTTGAATTCAATTCATATGAGGGAATGAGTGGCACATGTTGCAATCCAAGACTTGAAAGCCTAGCCTTTTAGACAAAGCAAAAATGAACAGAAAAACTAAGATAACTTGATGTTGTAAAAGAAATGAAAGGGACTACCATGGTAAAGATAGTTCAAGACACATCAGCATTGGAAATAGCTACTATGACAATGCACTTAGCAATGTTTACTAGGGATGCGGTTAAAACTGTGGAGCTTAGATTGGCAGAATATGAGAAAGCACAGAGTGATATGAATAATGAAGTGAATAGCTTATTCATAGAAAATGTGAAATTGAAAGAGTAGTTGAAGGGAGTAGGTCCTTCCCAAAGAACATAACTAATAGTATACCAACCCCCTACCATCCATACTAATATAGGTGCAATCATTATTGAACAAGTAAATGTGCTAAAACAAGAAATTGAGAAGTTGAAAAAGACTAATGAAGAAACAAAGGAAAGAGCAAAGAAATAAACCCTTAGGGTATTGGAACAAATCTTGGAGCATAGGGTTAAACTAATTATGGAAAATTTGGAAAATGTGTATGAATGTTATGCCTCCTTTTCAGGAGTAGCTGATCAAATAAAGGCCCATGTACCTATATTGGACCCATTATTCAAGAAATGGAAACATGTACATCACACCTTAATGACTTTGTTTTGAATTTTACGAAAGAGTGTTGAGGCCCCCGCAAATTTAAAGCCTATTGAGCAAACAATCTGAATGGTCACAGATGAATTTCAATACATATTTGTAGAAGAGAAAAATATCAAGGCAAGAATGGATTCATTTCACATAATAAAGCAGTGGTTCATGCCTAAGATACTAAGGGATGATGATCAACCAAAAGGCTCCAAAGATTGGATAGATGAGTTTAGCGAAATTGTTCCCAACTATCTCACTAATTTATAGAAGGATGGCGACATAAATATCCACCGCCTCAATTTAACTTTGGATGGAATAATTACACTAGATGTCGGATACTCAAAATTCATCACGGATAGCAAAGTTTTATTAGACAACAGATGGAAGAGTCACTTGGTCAACACACAAAAAATCTAGGAGTACAAATGGCCTCATAATTACATAATGTACCAATGGGAGCAAACATATCTAGCTCCCCTAGAAGAATAGGCCTTGTAGTGAAGTACCAAGCCTTGCAAATACTATCATGGAGAGAGGAACTTGCCAAGTCTGAATGATCACAGGTACCTTACGATGAGTAACGTACTTTTGTATCTTGTGAGTGCTTTGGACTTCAACATCTGATCATTTCTCTTCATTTCTCATCTTTCATTGATTTTATGTAATCCTGTGTAAACAATAATAATTAAGATTTATTGATTTATGTTATAAGTGGGTTACTGAAAAGACACTTTTGACATGTCAGTCAGGACAAAATTTTAAAATGTATTGAAAAATATTTTTGAAGATCGATAGAATGAAGTTATAATTGGTGGCCAAATTCTAGTTTCAATTATTTATTGAAGTGAATTAGTGAATGTTATCTTGTTGTCTCTATTTTGATCTTTCCTTGTTATTTAAATCAATATATCAAGGGTATATCTGGTTTATCAAAACACATTTGTTGTCAAACAATTCATTTTGTACTACATTTTGGTTTCAAATCTTTGGTAATTATGGTTAGTTTCATTACATTCAAATTTTGAATTCTGGGAAATTATATATAGTAAATAGATTGATGGTTGTTTGGATACTGAAATTAGCTCTCTTAGAAATTAACTAAAATATCTTGTCTTGAAATAACTAGAAGGATTATTTTAATTAAAGGGGATTTTGTGGTTATTTTTCTAACAATGATTAACAATGATTTTTTAGTGCAGCTAGCTTGCTATTTTCATTCAAGATACAAGTCATGATCAAATTCAAGAACATACCAAGAAGATGGTACTCTACTTCAAACCATCAACCTCACTTAGTTTAGTCTACTTACATGGGGATATTAAGGAAGTTGCTAAATAATTAATATATATCATTTGTTGTTTGTGAAGGAGAATCCTATGAGATCCAATATGGCAGTGGATCAATATATGGTTTCTTAAGTAAAGATGATGTCACAGTTGGGAAACTTGTTGTGAAACATTAGGTTAGTAATTTTTGGATGTTAAGGCTTCCCAATTGATATCAAAGATCTTTTCTCATCAACTTAATTTGTAATTAATTTATAAGTGGATTATTTCATGGTGTAGGTATTTACTGAGACAACACATAAACCAAGGTTGACATTTTTGTTGTCCAAGTCATATGGCATTCTTGGGCTTGGTTTCCAGGAAATTTTTGTTGATATTGTTGTTCTAATATAGTAAGTGTTGATAGCCTTAATTCTATAATATGTCAACTTCATTCTATAATCTGAGCGTATCACCTTTCTTAAATTTTGAACAAGCTTTTGAAATCAAGGGTTCAATATGCATATTTCGGGCCTATGTTGAAGACTTTGTTTAAGGCATTTTTTGAAAAGGATACAATTTTTAATTGATTTATCTTTTTACTGTGTTTGGACTTACTTTTGTAAACTTGCAATATACAATGCACTTTTATTCTTTCTAAATTGAGACTAATAGTAATTTTATTGGTTGTATTGAGGCACAACTTTATTCATGGCAGAAAAGGCATAACCCTGTTGCTCATATCAGATGGCATGTTGCCTATAAAGAAGGAAAGATTCTAGTTGGGTTATTGTTGATTGCATTGAAGGAGAGAGCTTCATAAATGGGACATGATCAACACTCTCCTTGGATTCTACATGTTACAGCTTTCTCCAAGAATATTTCCCACATTTTAGAATTTTTAAGAGATGAAAGGGGCATGTGCTCGCATTGAAGGGCTTTAAGCATGCATTTCCATCATTGCAAAAGTTTTTTGGAGACATTTCTTTCTTGCAGTCATTTTTGTGCAATATTGTAACTCATATTTTTAGTCTTGTGACTAAAAATAACAATTGTAATACTCTATTTCTAAGTTGTAACTAGAACACCTTTATTTTATTAATAAATTTCACCAATTCTGCCTTCTCAATGGCTGTCCTATTGTGTCCAATTGATGATTGATGTGTATTTATATGTTTTATGCTTGAATCCTCAAATATTAGTCAATTAAAATGACTAAATATGCTACTAATTGACATCAATTAATAATTAAATTGACTAAATATAGTACCAATTGACATAAATCAGTGAACAATGAATAAATATGACTAGATCTATGACCAATGAAATCAATGAATAAAAATGATTATTAAAATTAATCACTAAATACACTACCAATGCACAGAAACCAATGAATAAAAATGACTAAATAAGTGACCAGATTACAACAATCAAAAACTAAATAAGTGACTAGTTAAATATATAAGTGAATAAAATATGGCTAAATAAGTGATTATATTACAACAATCAATGACTAAATCAACGAATAAATATACCAGTGAAAAAATGACTAAATAAGTGACTAGATTACAGCAACCAATGACTAAATATACTACCAAATCGATCAATCAAAACAACTAATAAAAGACTAAAAATGGTTTATTCATCAATCTGGTCGTGTTATAAATGACCGACAATAAACTACTAATGGTCATGTGACCAAGTTCAGTCATTTTTTAGTAGTTTTTTTAGTATATTATTGTTGTTTTTGTACTAGTTAACCATGGATTGAGGCACTCTGCAATAAGCTTAGTGATAATTTTGTACACAAAATTACATAAGGCTATGGGTCGAAAGGTATTAAGAGAATTGGCACCTTCCTTTTTTGGAACAAGGGCGAGAAAATTAGTGCTTATGGCTCTCATCATTTGTTTGTTCCTATGAGACTCTTGAACAACGTCAAGGAGATCCAGCTTGATAACATCCCAAAATTCCTTAAAAAAAATCAATAGGGAATCCATTTGGCCCAGGGGCCTTCCCCTTCTTCAATAAGAACATTGTTTCCTCCAACTCATTCAAAGAGATAGGTTTGATCAGAGAATGATTCATTTCACTAGAAACTAGAGAAGGAATACAACTTAAAATTTGGGCTTCTTCCTCAAAGGAAAGAGGAAAGTACTCAGTGAACAAAGAGGAAATGAACCAAACAATTTCTTTATAAATTGTATCAAAGGAGGACAGAATATTACCATATGAGGAACTAAGAAAATAAATGAGGTTACTCTAACTTATTTCCTTCACAAAATTATGGAAGAAAGCAATATTTCTATCAGCTTCCTAAAGCCAATCATGAGACTTCTGCTTCTAGAAAATTTCCTCCCTTAACTCCCATTCCTCTACCTCTTTCAAAGTTGCAGCTTCCAACTTACAAAATTCCTCAGTAAGACCATGCTCTTGGATTTTTTTGGAATTGGAATCCAAGTGAGCTTGGGAAACCTTCTTACCTTGAAAGACATTACCAAAATGATATATATTCTACCTTTTCAACATATAGTTGACATATTGTTCAACCTCTTGGTAAAAGTGTACATTGCAATACCATGAGTTGGCTTCCCCACCTACCACCAAATAGGAACTAGGTCATGAAGTGATGAATCCTGAAGCCACATTAGTTAGAATTTGAAGGATTTCCTTTTGGATTTTCTAGAAAGGTGAGCCAAGAATTTAACAGGCCAATGATTAGACCCTCTCCAATCCAAAATATTAGAGCTAGTCGACCATATATCAGCAACCCAAAAGCTAGAAACCAAAACATTTTCCAACCTTTCAGAGATAGCAGCCTCCCCAACTCTCTTATTATTCCATGTGAACACTCCATTATGAGTTCTAACATCAATAAGATGCAAGAGACCAACATTGTCTCTCAGCAACTCAAAAGAGGGCTCTAAATGAGCTGAACCCCCAAAAATTTCCTCTAATGAGAGAATAGCATTAAAATCACCTACAAGAATTTAGGGAAGCAAAGGATCAAGAGAGTGAAAAAATATAACATGATACCAAAGTAGATATTTACCAAGAGGATCAGTCGAAGCATAGAGATTAGAGAGAAGGAAAACTTTGCCAAATTCCAAGCAAGAAGCAACAAGAGAGATGGATTGTCTCCTAGACAACCACCAAATAGGAACAACCCTGTATGGATCCCATAGACAACTAACCCCTCCAAAGCTCCCTTGTGCTACCACACACTAACATAAGCCTCTATTCCAGACCTTAGGGGCCAAATTCATCATATTTCCAATCGATAACTTAGTCTCCTAAAGAAATATCAAGTCAGGAGAATGAACCTAAATCAACTCACAAATAGCCTTTTGTTTAGGGATTTTATTCTTACCCCTTACATTCCAAGAAAGCACAATCATCTTTGAGGCTGAGAGAAATGAGAATCAATAGTTCTCAATGATCCAAAATCAACAAAATTATCACTAGTCAACTTAACCTTTTCTTGATCCTTCTTTCATCCAACCTTGGGGGGGATCCTTAAGAGCCCCCTTCTTGGGGGGTTTATTCTATAGGCTCAAGGAAAGAGGAGAGGTTTTTCCTTTACCATTTCCAACAACCTCTTTCTCTACACTAGACCCGTCAAATCCATCTTTAACTTCGGGTATCACTAGCACCTCCACCTGTTTAGGAGCAGAAAGAAGAATATATTTGTACATCTAAGCCTCCTATACGCCCAAATGAGAGGGGTTAAGATCAAAATATACTTGATCCTCAAAGTGATCCTCAATCATCCCACCAACTGACATCTACATACTTAAGGGCACACCGTCCTCCCGAACCAAATCATCGAGGACCTCAAATCTGTTGAAATTATCCTCATCATGTCAATCTTTGAGATTTGCTTTAAGCCCTGACCCTTTTTGTGATTCTGAACAGGTACAACCCCCTCCTTATCAACCACTACCCCTCCACTAGAGATTTCCTTTTTTCTCTCTTTGGAGCAGCTAAAGAGGGAGAATTACTCAAACTAGAAGCCTGAGTGATCCTAGGGATTTTCCTTTGTAAGTGACCATATTCATGACATATCTTGCACCAAAAAGGAAAAGCCTGATAGTCCAATTATTGAGACTAAGAAGAAGACCCAATGCAAATTTCAACAAAATCTGGTAATAGATTGTTTGTCTATTTCAACACAAACACACGTGAAATAAATTACCATTTTACTAAGAGTTTGTTGTGAAGGTTTGACAAGTTTCCCAAGAAAAAGGACAATCATCTCCAAGATATCGCTCTTCCAAAACTCTAGAGGTAGGCATGCGAGGCACACCCAAATAGGAAACCTAGAGGGGAGATCCTTTGTACAGTTAAAGCCTACATGCCACGATTTAATGAAAATACCAACTTGATTGTAAAAATATGAGCCAACCTCAAACACCTGATTCTTGTTAACTAAAAAAGAGAGATCAACCATGAAAAAGTTGTTTGTAGCCAGCATAATGTCGAAGTACCCTTCAATA
Organism: Sequoiadendron giganteum; assembly: GCA_007115665.2. Classification (NCBI taxonomy): domain Eukaryota; kingdom Viridiplantae; phylum Streptophyta; class Pinopsida; order Cupressales; family Cupressaceae; genus Sequoiadendron; species Sequoiadendron giganteum. The sequence goes on along the minus strand of CM021101.1, from coordinate 316,100,162 downwards.
TTTCATGTTCGTTGAATCCAAGACTCCAAAAGTGGGAGCAAGACCCACATCCCCATGAACTTGTAGATCAAAACATGATTACACGGGTATTCTATATCTTCCGCCACCAAGTCAGGTTGGATCACCAAGATCGAGCGATATTTTGATCACTCCAAATAACCATTTACTTTTTTCAATTTAAAACCCTAGCCTTTAGAGGACCCTCCTCCTAGTTAACTGTGAGTAGGCCATATATTCCACCATCCATAATAGGAGATGAAGAACTTGGTCTATTAGAGACCCCACAGGGAGCCAAGCAAAGAAAATGGAAAAATCCTCCACATGCAACAACAATCTTCCAAACGGGCACCAAGACACTATAAGCATTGTAGTGATGGGAGACAAAAACCACTGAACTGACCTCCAACAAAGCACAAAAAACCCAAACCTCAGAGAAACAACAAAGAAGGAAGGAAATAAAATCAGTCTGTAACAAAAAGAAAAAATAGGAAGCAACCAATGAAGGAAGAGAGAAGAAAAAACCTGTAGTCCCCTACCATGGCCCACCCCACTAAACAATCACCCCCAAAACACTGCTCAAATGCAGCACCAATGAAAGAAAGACATGACTAGCGTATCAAAATACTAGCCTACGTCTGCAGCATTCCATTCGTCATTCAAACTCTGTATGCTATTTTCGAAATATATATTAAAAAATGTTAATGTGATTAATTTTTTGTGAAGGTGAATTATTGGTGGTGAATTTTCCTTGAGGTGAATTTGTCATGGTAGTGAATTGTTGGCAGTGAATTTTCTGGTGATGAATTGATGGCGGTGAATTTTCCTAGAGCCAAATACTTGGATATTCACTCTATATAATAGAGGTTTGTGTGATGCCAATGGCAAGGGGTGAGTATTATGAAACCTCGAGTTATTTTTTGTATAGTTTTGTACCTTTATGGTCTCCCCCACCATAAATATATTTTTTTGTGTTTATTTTTTGTTCTTCATATTTACTCTACAAATTCATTTGTTATATAAGCTAATTTAGGTAAAAATTGGTTATTACACCTATTTAGATTTGTATTCCTAACAATGGATGATTTGATATTTGTGGCTAGGTTTTGATGCATTCTAGATGAAATGGTATTATCTATTTATCATTAATTTAATTCAGAATATTATAGCTTATCAATGATATTAAGCATGTTTGTAACTCAAAAACTAAAAAATAGCCTCTAGGAGTTTAAAATGGATAAAATAACAAATAAAACCTTAATATTTTAGTTTCTTTAAACATGATGGTTAGCTTGGATCTAACACAAGAGTTACCAAAATAGATAATTAACATGATTCTCAAAAATTAAATCCTTGACCCTCAATAGAAAATGTTAATCTCTAAATCACCAATGGGATATGATAACATGCAAGATTTTCTAAAAGAGGGAAATCAACAAGTTTGAGAATTGGACCCATAAAATAATTGGGAGAAGCGTGTCATGCATAATATCAAGAATTAAATGATAACCACATGATTGCACAATGCTTTAATCTTTTATTCTGAAATAAAGAGGATTTATAGTATAATGTGTTGGTCTAGGTCATGCATAAGGGCCTCTTCTCCTTCTATTTTTTCCTAGTTGAGGGTTGCATTAAAAAATTTATATGAATCCCTTGGTTTATTAGGAAAACTATCCTTTCCCTATGTAAATCAATACTAGGCTTCAACCTCATCGAAGCCCTCCTTTCAATGGATCCCACTTGGGTGAGACTCTTAGGTCTCCCTCTTGAGTTTTGGGATGAGGATATCATTGAAAAAATTACCTTGGATAATGTCAAAAGGAACATAAGCATAGTCATTTTCACCAAAATTTGTGTGAATTTTAAATCTCATAAAATCACTCCTACAACCATCACTCTAGAATCCAAATCAAGTTAATGAACTCAAGGGATTCTCTGTGAAAATACAACTTTGTATTGATAGAATTTCTCTTTCACTGGACATTTGATCAATACTTATCAAGTTTATGGAGAGAAGAGGAAGAAAAATAGTGGTTCAAAAGTGAAAATTAAAGCCCCGCTATTGGAATTTACCCTTAATAACACCTCTCAATAAATGAGAAGTTTCAGGACCAAATATTGGAGCCTCTAGAAGGAGATTTTTTTGTGAAGGACAAAATTTCAGATCTTGTTAAAAGTAAATTATTCATCCCCTTTATCCAAGGAAATATGGATATCATAAGTTTAGAAGCCATAGAGATGGGTACTTTTATCCTATATTTCTTCTCCAATTCCAAAGACCAAGGGGATTGGGGACTTGAATATTACCAAAACTGTTAGGCCTACAAAAATAATAATATCTTGTATGGTGATTATACATGCTTTGTAGGTCCCTAAGGTGGGTTTTGGAATGACATCTCCCTCTTCATCCTTCCTTTTGACCCCATCCATGAGCTTTCCTAGAGTGATAAAACTAGAGAATAATGGTGCCTTACCAATAACCCCCTCAATAAAAGGGAAGGGTTTATGAGAAATTATTTATGTTGGAAAGGAATCCAAACTAGGTAAAAATCCTACAAGGAGACAAGACTGGGGAAAATAGAAAAATAAGTAGCCAATGGGATAGAGAAAAAACTAGAGAAGATATGATCCAAGAGAGATAAAAATTCTAGTCATCTCTTGGAATTAATGGGGACTCAATAACCTCCACAAAAAAATGTCATAAAAAAATTCTTAAGGATATTAGATTGGACATTTTGTTGATTCAAGAAACAAAAATGAATTTCAATTCCTTCATGACTTCTTGCTAACACATTGGGTCATTTTATCATTGCTTGGTTGTAGATATGGATGGGTCATCAAGAGGAATTATGATCATGTGGAAACCCTATCTTCTATAAGTTGTTCTTTATTCCCAAGATAATGATTTCATAAATATTTTATTTGAATCAAAGTTTGGCAATGGAACTAGGATTATTTCCAATATTTACTCTTCGAACAATGATGTATTGATAAGGAAAATATGGGAGGGCCTTCCGGAGTTTAGAAAAAAATTAAAAAACCATAATTAGATGCTTCAACGTAACTTCAATGCCCATCTATATCCTTTTGAGAAAAAGAGAGGAATTATTTATTATACAGATGGTATGGTAGACTCGGAAAAATTCTTACACAACTTAGATAGCCTCATAGATATTGAGCTTGAAGGAACATAAGAGAGTGGGAGAAAACCTTATCCAAATTAAACATGGAAAGGTTATCATATAAGCTAACTGGGGAATTTTGGATAAATGTAAGCTTTCACTCTCACTAGAATTGGCTCTAATCACTCTCCCCTGATTTTGGACTGGAAGATGAACTATTAGAAGAAACCTTCCTTTTATATTTGAAATCATGTCGAATATACACCTAAAATATATAATAGAAAAAATGGAGTTTGGAACTATATGGTACTACCATGCATAAAGTCACTTGTAAACTCAAAAATTTCAAATTCAATATTAAGTAGTAGAATAGAAACTCTTTTAGGAATATTTTTTATCAAAAAAAAATAAGCCAAGGATTAGCTAAGGATTATACAAGAGGATATGGGCAATAATGAGGCCTCCAATGACCTTTTTTATAAATAACTAATCTTACTCAGTAAACTACATAACATAATTTCCAAAGAGGAGGTTTATTGGAAGAAAAAATGTAGAATTCAATGGTAGAAAGGAGATTGGAACACCAAATTCTTCCACTAGTCTTCTCTCAATCACAAAAAATCAAAGCACATCACTGAACTTATGCTATAAAGCTCTATTAATATTGATAAAGAAGAGGAGATCCATGACAAAAGTGTTAGGTTATTCAAATATTTATCAAACTAAAATTTACTTATTGACAATTTTGTCAAAACAAATTGCTACAAGTTATAACTGAATCCATTTCTAATCAAGATTTGAGGGAAATAAATAAATATATCACTAAAAAGGAGATAAAGAGATTTTTTTCTCTTTTTACCTTACACTAGTAGAATTTGGCAAATAAATGACTACGTGACTAACACTAGTAGTATTTTGAAAATAAATGACTAATTTAGTCATTTATAAGTGGCTAATTTGGTAATTGGGTAAACTCACAACTAAATGACTAAATAAATGACTAATATCAGACAAATAAAAATGACTAAATATATGGCTAAATTAATGACTAAATAAATGAATATTACTCCTCTATTATTTTTTCTTTTGAATTTGATCATAATCCATAGAGCTAATTAAGCCCTCCTCATAGGACCCCTACCTAAGTGGGCCATTTGGCTTCCTAGGTTGCTTGGTGCACCAAAAATACCTATTGTGTGGAAGGTATTGTATCTCAGTGTAGTCTTAAGGCATTCACATATTTTATAAAAAAAATTATAAACATTTACATTCTTTAACTTTTATTACTCATTATGTTAAAGAATCGTTAATGTTTTTAACTATGATTTGAAGCTAGTTTGATTTTACTGTTGTGTTAGCATGTCAAATGTATCAAAGAGAAATTGTGGTCAATTTCACTAATAAGTTAAATATGATTTAAACAATCCAATTGCAATAAAAATAAAGAAATTGATTCACTTCTATCTTCACTTGCTAATATACTCGGTCATCTTAATAATGTGAAATAGAAATAACAATTATGATCGCTTTTGGTATGCGAAAATTTTCTCTTTCAGGCTTTATATTGTTAATTATTTTATAATCTATGAAATCAATTATGTGTGGATAATCTTTCTTTTGTCCAAATTAAAACTCATGTAAAAAGGAGGGAATTCATTCCAATTTAATTTATCCTAATTGCTATTGTAATCCAAATCAAGTATCACCTAATTTGTTATTTTGCAAATCCTGGTTATTATCTTAAGGTGTCATAAAGTATTCTTTTTTACAAAGGTTTTCAGTATTTAGCAACTTGAAATCATTCAATCTCAAACCCCTAGGTTTGTATAGGGAATGGGTTTACATTAAATTTTATTTCATCGAGTCCATTTTATGTTGTATAGGGTTTTTAAGTCTTTGGTTTCTTTACAAAATTAAAAAGGGGTGATATTCTTATAGAAAAACATTATAAAAGGCATTTTTATCCTTTTAAATGGCCTTTTCATTAAAATCCACATGAAAATGAGCAAGAGATAAGTTAAAAAAAATATTTTTAGAAGAAAGGAGGGAAACTTGTTCGAGTTTCATGAATGCAGGGAGTTTTCACTTATTTTGGCAAAATAAAGAGGAGATAGCATGAGCTCTGCAGAGAAAGATTCAAATTTTGAGGGGAAACTATGTTTGTGGCTTCTAACATCCCTTAATCGATGCCATCTTTGATATTTGTTACATTGATGAGGAAATTTGTATTGTTTCTTGGCAGTCATCTAAGTTTCACCTAGCAAAGATCATGGAGTAGCTTCTTGGCAATGTTTCTGAGCATTTCCAACCTTTATTTGTATGGTTGGTTGCCTCCTCTACCTTTTTTCTACGCATGTGCATCTTCCTGGTTTTTCTTTCCTTCTTTTCTGAGTTTCAATGGAAAAAAAGAGTTCTTGTCTTCATTCTTGCATATGAGGGTGTTTGGAGGCTATTTGGAGGCTCTTTCCTTTATACATGTGGGTTAGGGTTTTTTATTTGTGTCTTAAAACACTCAAAGTATCAAACAACTTCCTTCAACCAATTGATATTTCACTAGCACTATGGTTACCAATAAACCACTTTCCATGAGCAGATCTATTTTCGAGTACACTAACAAACAAGCAACAGCTGTCACTGTCCTAACATGCAGTTCTTTTCAAGCATTGAACTCTTAAGCAATATTTAGTTCACTAATTTATTATCATCACAGCATAGAAACAAAATTCCTAAGCCATTCACCTTAGCAAAGAAGCACTACCATATTGAGGAACCAAGATCCATTACTGTCCAAACATTCACTGACTAAGATCATTAGGTTCATTATGTGAGGAAAGACAACACTACACTCCTTTATCTACCTTTATCTGTCATGAGAGATTTCACACTACAACCCCATATTCCATTGGATACTATCATCATCTGTATGCCACCATAATAACATGAGTATATAAACTATAACAAGGTCACAACATCAATCTTGCACTATATATTGTCAGTCACTATCTCAATGGATAGACCATTGCTCTTGACATGAAAGAGAGCACTGAAATTCATGGTTGTCACTATCACAAATGCACTTTTGTCAAATATCATACATCATTCATTTTCCTTTCAAAAATCATGTGCACTCACTGTCCTTTCAAATATTACTTGCACTATCGTGGTGATTTCTACCCATGTTATTACAAGCACTGTGACTCCACAAAATCCATAAAGCACTATCATGGCACTATGAATAGGATTGTCAAGATTACAACTAAATTTTGTGATTCAATGCAACACATGACTCTGCAAATATGTACATATGTATATAAAGATTATTACCAAACACTAAGTCACTACAACTTTTCACAAGAGATATCACAAGACCAATAGGATCACTATACTCATATCTACATTTTTCATACCTCAACTTTGAAACATGATAAGAAGCATGAACTCAACTCCTCTTGATAGCCACCAAAGAAAAAAATAACTCTTGATGAATTCCAAACATTTTTAACTCCAAATCTCACTGCTCATATATCTGAGAATATGCATAGACACTCTCATAAACATTACACACAACTTGTTCCACTGTCAATAGATAATAAAGTTGTGTCAGCAGTAGTAGATGCATATATCTAATATGTTGAAGATTTCCCTTCGTTCATGAGCACCACACAAATTTTCTTGAGTCACCTAGGTATTACTGAATATATTCATTATACATTGAACCATGTTTTGGAGTGGGTAGGTACCATCATACCTGGTATAACTTGAAGGCAACATCAAAGAGATAATGATAACATTGTCCTTTTGTTAAGTCTATGAGAATGTTTCTTTTTCAAGTTCTATTATCTGCCATTATCAGCTACTCTTTGGTTCCTCATTGATTACCTTGTGATCATTACCTGTAGCATACATATGATGTTCTCTCCTTTTAAATCCATCTAATCTTTCAAGAAACCGAGTTGCCTTTATTGGTTGAGAATTCTCCACCTGTATTCATCAACTTAGAGATTTTTGAAATTTGAAAGTAGTAGGATAGTTGATGTGTTTGTATTCATCAATGTTGTGCAAGGGTGCCTTGCCATCCTAAAAATAGATCTAACAATTTCCCCATCATACACATTAGATGTAAACAATGACCCAATGACTAAATCATGTAAGAGAATTTGACCCTTTACATGATCAATTACCTAATTCTCTTTATATAAATCAACATCCCCACTGAAATAATCATTGGTAAATCAATAAAATATCACATACAACCTTGGCCCATTCAAATTAGATTCTAGCTATCATTGCATGCCTAGGCTATCCTTAAAACCTTTATCTCTTTGTCCATTTTCAACCTCCCCAAAAAGAGTATTTAACTATTCATGACCTGGAACCTTTCTTTGATCTTGTAGACTATCCTTGGGGAAATCACACCTTCACTATTGTACTTCTTGATGATGCATAGATCTTAGTATTTGAATTAAATAAATTGGACAATACAAGATCTAAGGAAAATGAGATAAGTTGTCTATTTGAGGGGCTGGGAAATTACATAAGCATCAAGACATGTTATATCATTTTGAGTTGTTGCACTTTCTCTTTACTACTGTCCTCTAGAAACAAGGCCATAATGTGTCCCTTTAATGGATTGATCTTCTTTATGCAATTTTTCCTATCAAATGAGGCTATATCTATGCTAAGGACCTTATCTTGGATATCATATATTCAATCATATACTTCAATCATCTATATGTTTCTCTTATCTATCCTTTACACATCAAGCATTGATGAGTGTGTCATAGGTCCTAACATAAGTTTTTATACTTGTTGAATGAACTATTATCTATACAACCTTAATGTTACTAATTGCTACTCTTTAGGCTGCAATTAAACTTTGTTACATCATTCATATAGACTTATTTGCACTATATGTCAACTCTTCACAGGACTGTCCATTTTGTGCATTAGGGTAAATCTCTAGCAAAGTTAATGAGAAAAGTAGGAATCAATTCTATAAAGCCTCTTCAAATTCATAATTGTTGTGACATACTTCTTCATTGTGCTTACGAGCTTTTCTTGAAAATTTTACCTCCATCTAGGTATGTTAAAGGAGCTTCACCTTCAAGTGAAAAGGCACCACTAACCTCATTTCTAGATTTCCCTTCACTTGGTCTTTTTTATGGCATGATTGTCATGTATGACAGTGTTCTTTTGTGACTACCCTTTTCTTGTTGTTTGGTTCTTGGCTTTCAATTCTCTATACTCTTTTCTTTGCACTACAAACTACCCCTTTATGACTATCATTTTGCATGTTATGGCCATTATGTTACTTATTTCCATGACTTTCATTAAGGGGATGTGGGTGATAATTCTACTTCTTATCATGCAATTTCCCCCTTCACTGAATCTTCCCTTGATGGGATTTTCATGAAATCTTCATTTATCTTGCCTTGTATTCCTAAAGAACTATATATGATAATTGGCATAATCATGGCTTTGGGTTTTAGACTACCCCTTTTGACTATGCATGGCTTTTCACCTTGAAATTTATCATCATTTTTAGAACTTCCTTGCCAATTTATACTCCTAACTTTAGATATTGTCTTGATTCCATAGCTATCAAAGAATTCTTGAGATATGGTTTCATCTCTACTCCCCAACTCCACACTATACTTTGTTCCTCCAACCAATTTTATAACATCTCTAGTAGAAATGGATAGGATATCAGCACAAGACATAGTGTTGGGGTAGATGTTATCAACAACTTCCTTTCCTTTGATTACAGTATCAAACCCATCACCAGCCAGTGATAGTTTGTCTTCAGAGCCCTGTCTTTTCTATTGTGGTATACTTTAGTCCTTTGAATGTCTGGATCTGTCTTTCCTAATTTCATGTACCAAATAGATACTACCCTTTTGTATTTATCCTTTGGTTGTCCTAAAATTTTCTCATCTATAATGAATGAATATTTTCTATTGAATCTACATTTTCAATCTCCATAGTCACATGTCTTCATTGTATTCCTTTGTATGACTTTGAAGTCTCAATTTTATGACTTTCACTTAACCCTTAACCTTAATTTCTATCTATACTCCCTCATTTATTAAATCTTCAATTCTAGTAAGGTCATCCTCAAGAAGCCCATGAGTAGTCAATGCGGGGTTCCAATACAAATACTACTAGGAACCATAACACTTTTATCAACTATTAAAAAATTATTGTTCAGTGTAACTGAAGAGGCACTCAAAACCTTTTAGATTGGTTTTGTGACATGATTCCCTTGTGTGGAAAGTTGAACATTCATTATTCTTGTGGCTTTTAATTCCTATTGGAAAAATAGGACATAGTTCTATGCTTTTAAACACTATTTAGAAATTATGTTATTCAGTAAAAGTAAATTAGTTGATTGTTGTTATCTTTCAACCTATTACATATGGTGATACTTAGTATGTTTGAATTTTGGCCCCTTTTTTGTCACCGTTACTCACTGAGACTCCTACTCCTAGTTCCAACTTGCCTTCTGAGGTACCTAATATTAGAATTGACACTATGCGAATTCCCACTTTCCATTCTAATTATTCTCTAGAATGATGTTTATTTTTTGAAAGTAGTATAGTAGATCCTGAAGTATAGGTTTATCCTAAAGTATAGCAGATCCCAACATTAGTTGATACTTGATTCCAACCATTGCATCTACTCACTGAAGTATAGTATATATTGATTGTTTGCAATGAAATGTGGTATGCATAGCTGATCAGTTTTCCATTGCTAGATAATTATGTGATTCAAGCCTAACCTCTTTTGTTAAACAATATACACCATGTAGTGAAGATGAAAATAACTTTTTCCTTTGTTGTGTTCTTGCATACAATGTGATGATTCTATTTGTGGTGTATTTCATGGGGCTTCATTTGCCATATCATATGTATTTCATTATGTTTAGTATAGTATCATTTCTATATGAGATCTCTAATGTCCCTTGTGAAGCTAGCTAATTGTCCATTCATTGGTGCTCTTTTCTTTATGTTTGCTAAGTGGGACCAAAGGATTTCGGATTTGGTCTCAACTGATGATTAAGATAGCATCGGTCAGATATAAATGATGATTGCATTTATGCATCATCATCATTTATATTTAATTGACCTGCTCTTAAAATATTAAACCATCAAATAATTTATTCAAATGTCATATGTTGATGATCGAAATTTGCAATGGATAAAATCGAAATTCATATTACATGATTGTTGTTGGTTAAACACACGCATCTTAGTTTATGAGTAACACCGAATGGTATCGGTTGTTAAGAGAGCCTGTGCGCTCAAGGGACACATCCTCTCATGAGACACGTCTCTCCTTGAGGCGTATGTCTCTCATATAAATGGAACTTCATTCCCTTACTTGTAAACATCGAAATTAATAAATTTTTTGCAATCAATACATTCGAAATACAAGAAGTAAAATCTAACTTAGAATTCTTACATAGAATTTCAGACTTAGAATTTCCATAGGTCCTTTTAGGATTCAATTTGATAATATTTGATTAACATTTACATGGTATCAGAGCCAAGTTGAGTGAATCAAAATAAAATCTAGATATCAAATTACTTAGAAAAAAATTGTATTTTTTGAGAAATTGAATTCACATCATATTCTTCATAATGTCAAGTGTGATTAGATTTGAAGATCGCCTTCAAGGAGCAAACAACTTCACATCATGGAAATTCAGAATCATGATGATTCTTAAAGAAAATAAGTTAGACTCATTTGTGAGAGAAAACAAGAGGGAACCAGAGGATGATCTAGAGAAAACTCAATGGATTGAGAACAATGAAAAGGCCATGAAAATCTTAGTAAATGCAGTTAGGGACCACATAGTACCCATTCTAGCTAAACATGAAACTGCATATGTAATGTTCAAATCCCTTGATAGCGCCTATGAGATAAACAACACCAGTAGGACTCTTGCATTAAAGAGGAAAATCAACAATGTCCAAATAAACAAAGGAGAAACTATTAATGCATACTTCATGAGGATCATTGAACTAAGGGATCAATTATCTACAATTGGATATAAAATTGATAGAAAATATTTAACACTAATTGCACTAGGAGGCCTACCAAACTCATGGGAGTCATTTGTTCAAGGAATAAGTACGAGATCTAAACTCCCCAAGTTTGATAGGCTAAGAACTGACTACCTACAAGAGGAAACAAGACTCTCAATAAAAGAAAACAAACAAAACAACATAGATGAAGACATTCATGTGCTCAACGCAACATCTAATAAAAGGGGTAAGAAAAAACTCTTACGGGAAAGGATCATTTAAGAGAAAGAGAAATTCCTATGGAAAAGGATCATCCCAGAAAAGGAAATACATCTCTCAAGTACAATGTTTTAGATGTGATCAATATGGGCACTATGCAATGAAGTGCCCTGACAAACCAAAACAATAAGCATCCTTTGCTAAAGTAGGAAAGTCAAATTCAGACCATGAATCTGAGAAATTTGTATTCTATTTAGCCTTATCAAGTCAAGTATCTAACAATACCAACAATTGGGTAATTGATAGTGGTTCATCAAGGCACATCACAGGGTTCAAAGAACACTTAGACACTATGACTGAAGAGACTAATGAAGAAGTAACCATTGGGGATGATTCTGCACACCCTGTAAAGGGGGTTGGAACTTGCACCATCAAATTGAAATTGGGTCTCTCCCTTCAACTCACTAGAGTCTTATTTGTACCTGGAATAAAGAGGAATATAATATACATCTATGCTCTTGAAGACAATGGATATAGGGTTACTTTCATGGATGGGAAATTTCTGGCATGGCCTAAGAACTCAACCATAAAGAAATCTTAAACCATAGGTATAAGACAAGGCTATCTTTATAAACTATGCACTGAAGTCAAGCAAGCCCTTACCCTTGATATTTCTAATTCAAATGAAATTTGGCATTGAAGATTAGGACACCTTCATTTCTATGCCCTACCCTCTGTGGAAAAATTTGTAACAATATTACCTAAGTTAAAACCAACTCATGAAGGAGCTTGTAAAGGTTGTGCCCTAGGTAAGAATATAAAGGGATCCTTTCACAATAGCTTGAGTAAAACCCAAAATGTGTTAGAACTAGTTCACTCTGATTTATGTGGACCCATGTATGTACCCACCAAAGCAGGCTTCCTATACTATGTTATATTTATAGATGAATTCTCTAGGAAGACCTGGATTTATTTTCTTAAGTGTAAAGAGTCAATAGAAATCCTTAAAAGGTTCAAGGAGTTCAAAGCTCTTACTGAAAACTTCTCTAGGAAGAAAAACAAAAACTTTAAGGACAGACAATGGGAAAGAATACACCTCTGAAATCTCTAAGAAATTATGCATGAATGTCGGGATTAAGAGGGAGTTTAAAGTAGCCTATAACCCTCAACAAAATGGGGTTTCTGAAAGGAAAAATAGAACCATTGTAGAAGTTGCAAAAGCAATGTTACTTGACCAGAACATAGAAACCTCATTCTGGGCAGAAGCCTCTAGAACCATTGTCTACATCCAAAATAGATGTCCACATTCTCATCTAGATAGCAAAACTCCTGAAGAAGCATTTATTGGAACATAACCTGATATTAGTCACTTGAGGATTTTTGGTTTCCCTGTCTATATTCATGTGCCCAAAGAGAAGAGATTCAAACTAGAACCTTCTGGAAAGAAAGGGGTATATGTGGGATATAGTGAAACCTCCAAAGCCTACAGGATATTCATACCCAGGCAGAAACAAATTGAATTGAGTAGAGATGTCATCTTTGAAGAATACATTGCATTCAAAACGGTAAGAAGTTCAAATGAGATAGAAACTTATTCACCTAGAGTTTTAGAAGAGGATCCTACCCCTAAGATTCAAAGGGAGTATCCTGAGGAAATACCAAATGAACTTCTATCTACTTCAGATGAGAATACAAATGACAATAGTAAGAAGAGGCCACCTTGGGCTAGAAAGATGATCAAAGAAGCTGAGAATCATGCAACACCCAAAGGAATGTTTAGGGAGAGTAAAAGACCCAAACGATTCTCAAGCTATGTTGCTCTAATGAATGACATCATCAATTCTGAACCCACCAGTGTTTCAGAAGCCTTCAAACATCAAGTATGGAAGGATGCTATGACGGAAGAGTATCAATCCATTCTAAAAAATGATGTATGGGATATAGTGCCTAGACCAAATGAGAAATATGTTGTCTCTTCTAAATGGCTCTTCAAGATCAAACATGTTGTTGATGGCAGTATAGAAAAACATAAGGCACCTTTTGTGGCCAGAGGTTTTTCACAAAAGGAAGGTATTGATTATGAAGAAACATTTGCACCTGTTGCCCGTTACACGTCTGTGAGAGTAGTGATAGTCATTGCAGCAACCAAAGGCTGGAAGATTCATCAGATGGATGTGAAAACTACCTTCCTAAATGGGACCATTGAAGAGGAAGTCTATCTAGAACAGCCTGAAGGTTTTGTGATACATAAACCTGACTCACATGTATGTAGACTAAAGAAAGAATTGTACAGACTAAAACAAGCTCCCAAGGCCTGGTATGAAAGAATTGACAGCTACCTCTTGGGACTAGGATTTTTCAAGAATGATGCAGACCTAAATCTTTACTTTAAGGTAATTAAAGGTGAGATGTTAATAATTATTTTATATGTTGATGACATGCTGATAACAGGAGAAGATCACCTCATTGCTCAAGGAAAGAAGGATCTAACTTCAGAATTTGACATGAAAGACTTGGGCATTATACACTACTTCCTAGGTTTGGAAGTCTGGCAAAAATCAAATAGCATCATAATAAATCAAGGAAAGTATACTATTGATATTTTGAAGAGATTTGGAATGTTGGATTGTAGACCCATGTCTACACCTATGGAAACCAACCTTCACAAACTAAAAGAAGCAGTAGCAGAATCTAAGTGTGCAGATTCCACTCTATATAGACAAATGATTGGATCATTGATGTACCTGGTTAACACCAGACCTGATATTTTCTATGCAGTGAATTCTCTAAGCTAGTTCATGTGTGATCCAAAGTAAATTCACCTTATGGTTGTGAAACATATATTGAGATATCTTCAAGGAACTATTGGATATGGTCTTCTTTATAGAAATGACCAACTATATCTACATGGATACTCTGATTTAGATTGGGCTGGAAGTGTAACCGATCGGAAAATCACATCAGGATGTTGCTTCAGTTTAGGATCGGCTATGATCTCTTGGATCTACAAAAAAAGTCTTCAATAGCAAAAATCTCGACAGAAGGTGAATACATTGTGGCCTCTATGGGGGAAAGAGAAGCATTTTGGCTCTGAAAATTGCTAGTGGGACTCTTTGGTAAACCCTTGAATCCTACTATCATTCATTGTGATAATTAGAGTTGCATTAAGCTCTCTATAAATCTAGTATTCCATGATAGATCTAAGCATATTGAGATCCCCTACCATTATGTAAGAGACATGGTAGAAAGGAATGTAATCCAATTGGAGTATATTAGTACAAATGATCAAATAGTAGACATTCTCGCCAAACCTCTCTCCAAAATCAAGGTTGAACACTTCAGGAAGAAACTTGGTGTAGTTGAAATGTAATTTCATATTATGTTTGAAATTCAAAATTTTTTAGAAGTTGTACTAATATATTTAAATATGTTTAATGTGTAAACTCTTTTGTCATGTGTTTGACTCCATGAGCTTATGGGCCTGCTCCCCCTATGTACATTATTGAAAGGTGACGATCTTTCTAATAATGAACACTTGTATGTAACATTATAAAGTGATGACTCTACAATGATGAGTTGAAATATCATGATAGATATCATGTGACTTGATATCTATGGACATGTCATGATAGTATCTCTTGGACACTTTGATGGATATCATGGGACTTGATGTCATTTGAAGATCGTTGTGATCCTTAAGAGATAATCATGGTGGATAATCATATATCCGTGGATATGCCATGAATTATTATGGTAGACATCATGTGACTTGATGCCAGTGCACATACCATAATGAAGATGTGTTATGAAATATAACATGTGACTTGACAATATTGAGAAAACATATCATATCTTTGATATCACGTGTGAAGGTGATATCTCCACTTATTTATTTTGAAATATCTTCCCTAGCTAAGAGGGAGTGTTGATTAAGATAGAATCGGTCAAATATAAATGATGATTGCATTTATGTATCATCATCTTTTATATTTAATCGACTTGCTATTAAAATATAAAACTTTCAAATAAGTTATTCAAATTTCATATGTTGATGATCGAAATTTGCAATGGATAAAATTGGAATTCATATTACATGATTGTTGTTGGTTAAACACATGCATCTTAGTTTATGAGTAACACCAAATGGTATCAGTTTTTAAGAGAGCCCGCGTGCGACGTGTCTCCATTTTGTGGAGACACGTCCTCTCATGAGATGCGTCTCTCCTTGAGGCATATGTCTCTCATATAAATGGAACTTCATTCCCTTACTTGCAAACATCGAAATTAACAAATGTTCTACAATCAGTACATTCGAAATACAAGAAGTAAAATCTGACTTAGAATTTCCATAGGTCCTTTTAGGATTCAATTTGATAAGATTTGATTAACATTTACATCAACACAAACGAATTCAATGTCTTTTGTCTAAAAAATATTTAATCATCTCTATTTTTATGATCATGACCTCAACTGTTTTGTTTGTATAGTTATTTGGCCCCATGGCAAACCAAAGCTTCATCGCCCCTTTACTATCTCTATAGAAATTTGTTACTTCAAGACCAAGATCACCTTCATAGCACCATCTAAAGTGAATTTTTAGAAACCTCTAGGGTGTGGGATTCACATTGCTAGGGAATTCTAAATTTAGTAGCTTATCATTGTGAACTTCTTATGCTTTTCTTACTAAATATTTGACGTATTTTGATTCATTATCCTCATTCTAAATTAGCTTTGGCTTCCTTGAAGTTGCATAATCATATGTTTTTTGTTTCTGTATTGGATAGTTGAAACTAATTTTCATGGTCATCTGTGTAGCATCTCATGAATCACTTGGCTATATTTCTTAGTTATTGAATATCTATAATTCATTGAAGTGAATGAAATTGTAACAAATAGGTGAGTGAAATTTTAGCTGATCTCTATATTGGATATTGACAGGGAAAATTCCTCTACAAAGATGAAAAAATTTCTCAAGAGGAGCTGCAAAGTATCAAGATAATGATACTGAGCAACTTATACAAGTACCTCAGCATATTACTTGAGGGGCGTGAGCATTTTAATGAGGAAACCTTGATGAATTTGAAAGGTCATGAAGTACATGAACAAATCTCTCCTACGGCTATTCTTGTTGGAAATAAATGATAGGAGATTCTCACATAATAGAGGGGATTTTTTTTTTTAACACAATATAAATTGATACAAAATATATTTGTAATTTACTATATTATATGTTTTTCCCTGGTGGATTCACTGTAGGTTAGTTTCAATTCAATTTTTTTTGCACTCTTTTACATTGGTGAAATCCTTTCCTTTTCAAATTTAGAACAAGAAATTTTGTTTTCTTGCATTTAATAGGTAGAAGGGAAATATAGTTGAATTGAAAGCTATCTATTACTCAAATAATATAAGTATGCATGCCATAGTCATTTATACCATAAACTTCATTATCTCTTTTGGCATCCTGGGTTTAGACAATGTTGAAATTGAGAACAACTAGATTTGTAAATAACATCTGCAACATAACACTGATCATTGAATGATAGGTTGGTTTATGTGATTGGAAACATTCTACTGCCATGATGCACTTCTATCCTCCTACTATAGTCTTTAGTGAATTATTTGATAGTTTGATACACTTCCATGGCTTAATAGTGTTATTTATGTTTATTTCAATTAATAAACATGTTCTATAGGGTTCTAGATCCATTAGTTGCTACAGATACAGAAATAGGCTTTCTTCTCGAATATTCCTTTAAGAAGACATCCTTGGTGTGAGTTCTCGTATGTCATTTTTTCTCTCTGAAGCATTGCAATAAATGAGCATGTTGTGCAACCAATGGCCTTTTCTAGTCTTCTTTTAGGATAATCTTTATGAGCACGAGCATATTTCCAGATAAACAATATCCTTATATTATTAATGTTCTATAATTCTATTAGACCAGCTAGAATTATTGCATATTCAACTTGGCTTAACTGTTCAACTTGTATTTGGAATTGTGCAGTTAGCTTTCCACTTTCATGATATAGTCTCAACACCTAATTGAGATCATTTTCATGATATAGTCTTAAAACCTAATTGGGTGAGAATATTCTCACATTTATTCTTTTGAACTTTGTATTTTTTGACTTATACCTATATTGTGGCTCAACAAAATCCTCTTCTACCCTGTATGCATATTGGTATTGAACAACATGGTGTGATCAGATATGTTGATTTTTTCTGGCATCTCCTCATTTTTTATTTCTTGATAGAGAGATTTTGAAAGATGTGCAAGATGTTCTTCAATCTCAACAATCAATGTTGAGATAAAAAGGAAGCATTTCTCTTGAAAATAAGGTGCTAAATCATTTATCCTTGAAGGAGATTTATGTGCATGAAGAAAACTTAGGAGGTCTTCCAAAATATTATTGGACCCTTCATCTATGGTATCTTTTATTTGACTAACCTCAATTCCAAAATAAGCATTAAGGAGACCAAACCAATCTTCATAATTTGTCATCATAAATCTAAAACTCAACCTAGGTAAATTGATACTTTTTAGGTTCCCTCTCTTGACAAGCCAGTCCTCACTAGTAGTTAATTTGTGCAAATGGGTTTCAAAATCTTTGTAACTTGCTAGAGATGTAACTATGGCTTCAAGGAATTTACCAACCTTAATTCTCTCACACAGATCTGTAAATCCATCAACTATTATTTGTTTCATCCTACTAACAAACAGGATTTCAAAAAGTTCATCCCACAGACTCTTTGAGTGCTTCAAAACAATCTCACACATGCATTGCCATGGAAACTCAACATCTGAACCAAAAACTATTTTTAGCCACTCCAAGATCCCTTAAAATGCATCCAGACTATCCAATGTTTCTTTGATCAATGTCTCATTCCTTGAAAGTTCCTTGCCACTTTTCACAAGATCAAGCAAATACTTTCCCCCAAGCCTATTTGCATAGAGAAAGTCATATGCACATGTCTTAAGCCATGCTAAGCAAGACTCCGATATAAATTCACTTGGAAAAATCATCATGGTAGCTTGTAGCTTTTCTCTTTGAGGTTTCCACAACTAAACCTCATTGTCTGGGTTTGGAATCTCACCAAACAACAGTGATCAAGGTGGCACTGCCAACACAGTCTTATAAAAAGAGGAAAATTGTTTAGAACCTCCAACAATAGTTCCCTAGCCTGACATAGCATTACCTATATGACTCTTACCACATTAAAAAAAAATGGAACTGATTGCCCCCACCTTATTGGTCTATCAGTCGGACGTGTCTTCTGATTCCAACGATGTGTCGATGGTTCTATTTTTTCATCAATGTAAGGATCTTCTATCAGCAGGATGAGGTCTCTTGTTCCCGCGATGGTCCAATGGGGATGTTGAACCTTTCTGGATTATAGTGGAAGACAATGCTAGCAAATTTATACTCCATCATGAGTATTTTATGTTGAAGATGCAATATGTGGAAGATGATTATAACCTTAGCTTCATTGTCCCAATACATGAACCTCTTCCACCCCAATATTTTATTCATGTTGTCTCTGAAAAATGGTTGGGATCACAGACTATTTTTCCAGTTTCATTTAGACATCTTATCCTACCAAAAAAATATCCACCCCCAACTAAATTGCTAGATTTGTAGCCACTTCTTATATCTGCATTAAGAAATCCTTCATATGAAGCTTTGTATCAGCAATTTAGGCACTTCAATCCTATTCAAACCCAGGTATTTACAGTCCTTTTTAATCAATTTATCACAAACTTATGAATGGTTTTTCCCATCTTTGGAAAACGAATGAGCTCTCCAATCTCCTGGGTTGAAAGATCATAATATCGATCCCAAGCTAAATCTTTCTACTCAATTTTGGTCAATATGTCATTTGGAATGCCTTTAAATTATCGAAGTGGAGTTTGAACACTCCACATGCACTTTCCAACCATCTTGCATAGGTTAAGTTCCTTCTCTATTAACTGAGCCCATCCTCTTTTTAGGAAAATATCAAAAAGTGCTCTAAGGAGGTGACCTACACTCTGTAACACATAACCAAAGAAAAAAAATGTATTTAGAGCTACATAGCATGCATCATCCATCAACTTCCATAACAAATTGTAAATTCCTTATGTCTAGCAAAGGTGAATGATTTGGAGAAGATAGGTCTATCGATGGAGCTATGAGGGGAGTTCCCCAATGTAGTAATGTTACGCCAATGGTGTCACTATCGCCCTAACATTACTACATCGTGGGAACTCCCCTCATAGCTCCACTGATAGACTAATGAAAGCAGCTCACAACACAAATATCAGCGTAATAGAAGGCTATCGAACCAACATAAAACCTAGTGGTGCAGGGGCACCATTAAAACAAGGTTGACTAAGCTTAGGTTTGTGGGTAAAATAAGTTCCATGAGACCATTCATGTTGTAATAAGGTTCACATGAGATATTTCATGTAGTTTTGATTCTTTAGAAGGAACTTTGGGAGTCTAAGTTGCAAATATTAGAAAAAATGTAAAGTTCTCATTAGTAAATAATGCATAATTAGCAATGTAGAGGGTTAATAGCCTTTTAAAAAATGTGGTTAGGTGGTTATAGGTGTTGGATGAGGTTATTGAAGCTATATTTAGTTTCTTCCATCATTATAAAGATAGACTTGAAGATTTTGAATGAAAAAAAGAGTTTTGTATTGAGTTTACATGTTTCGCTTGCATTTTCTAAATTTTGTTTGGCTGGAACAGACCGTACAGCTTTAGATTTTTTTTTAAGTTTGGAATGGAATGGTAGGGAATTAAGTCTACTTTAAAATTCTTCAATTTTTATTGAAAACCATTAAGTTAGGCATGAGATATCTCTGTTTTACTGAAACTGCTTTGTTTTGGTGCAAGTTGGTGGTTTGAGAGTATAAAAATGAGTTTTTAGGGCATTCCACCTACTGTATCCATTTTAACTCAATGGAATGACCCCATTTTATGTATTATAGGTTTTAAAATGTTGTGGAGGTTTGAGGGAGTGTTTATGTGGGTTTTGGGTGTTGCCCTAGGTTGAATTTGAGTGATTTTCCTTATAAAAGTGAGTAACTAAAGGGTGGTTCATGAGTTTTGTGGAGGGAATAACCTATGTAATGAAATTTTAAGATTTTTCAAGCATAATTAAGAGTTTTTAAATAGGTGGAAAGGTATGGGGAGGCTTGGAGGTATGATTTGCAATAAACCCTCCTTTTAAGGGCCTAAAATAAAGGGTTCCATAGTTTGCTATGTTAGAAGAGTCATATATGGAAACTAATTGTGGATTTAGTGGTTTGAGGGCATGGGAAATTCTTCCCCAAATTTTCAATTTTATGTGATAAGTCTAAAGATGGGTTGCTTTGTAATTTAGGCCTAATTAGCCTAATTAGGACAGCGTAGGAGTGGGAGTTTCAGGAGTTTGGTCCAAAGGACTTGTATCTGATATTGATATATGTTGTGTAACTTCCAAGAGGGTGTTTGAATCAATTTTTTTTAGATTCATTTGGTAGGTTTGGGAGTTATGGCCTAAAAACGGGATTTGCATGGCTACTAGAGTTGAGGGTGTGCACAAGGGAAAGGAGCCCTGAGTTAGTTTCAGACTTTGTGAGTAATTTGGATTAGACAAATTAGCCATCTTAATCTTTCTAGATGCCTCTCAAAGGCATGTTGACAATTTGATTTGTTTTGAGTTCCCTGTGTTGGCATCACCTAGTTCCCTCGATGCAACGATAAAAGGCAAGAGTAACACTATCGGCAAAAGTTTGAAATGTCAAATCGATAGTTCAAGTCACCCCGACATGTCCATCAGAAAAAATATCCTTGATGATCTCCTTCGGCTAGACATATACCATCAGAATGAGTTATAAATATCAGTTTGAAAGTTCTAGTCACACCAACGGTTCTTATCGACAAGACATTCACAAGTCACATCGACATCGGCCAAAATTCTTCTTTCAGAATGAGTTTGGAATCTCACTCTGATAGTTCAAGTCATACCGATAACTTATGTTGGCAATACAGGTCCTAGGTCACACCAATCTAATCCCTTCAAGACTTTAGAACACAGCTGCTTATCAAGAAGACATTCCAAGGGTCTCACCAATTCTGCTCTTTCAGGAGTTCCATATCAGTAAGTTTGAGGCACTTTTTCCAATTAAACAATTTTAGAGGTTTTGATCAAGACATTCATGTGTCAGCCTCAATCAAATTCCCTACAAATATCTACACATAGGCCACATCTCTCACTACTTGCACACATTCTCTGACCCAACCTCCTCAAAGCATCTCTAAGGATTTGGAATTGATAATTTTTATCCTTGCAATGCCATGAATAATCAACTACTCTTAGGAAGTAAGGGCTCTCTATACATGTTACCATTATGTTGATGAAATTGTATTCCTTCTAGTTTATCCAGTGAAAGCTCTCAATTTTTGGTGATTTTACCTTTCATAGTATCTATTCTCATATTTCAGATGTTACAGATCAAGAGGATAAGTTTAGTGTGGTGAATAATCACTGCCCTAGTCTGAAAACAGGGTTTTATGAGTAAAGATGGAGGTTAGAGTCTAGGGTTTATAAAAATACCTTTAGAAGTGGATTTTTCATGGAATAATAAGCTTGTGCAGACCAAATAAAGAGTGCTCCAAGTATTGGTTGTGAGAGTTTGGGTTTGGAGATAGAAGAAACTAAAGACCCCTATGGTAGCCAAGGCCTAAAGAGGCATAATTCTAAATGAGACAATTAGTTTTGAATCATTTGGTCCAAAGGACCTATACCCCACTTTGATATATGTTTTAACTAAGCCAAAAAGGTATCTAAAGGTGTGGTTGTTTTTGGGTAAATGTGTTTATCCTGGGATAAAAGCTCTGACAAACTGTTTTGCAGACCTCCAAGCTTTGCATTCAGTTTATGAAGGAACTATGAACAAATGAGGAAACTCGTGTTTTTTTGGTTTATGATAAGTTGAATTATGTTGAGTTAACCCTAATGGGGAGGTCTCAGGTTTAGAGTTGGTGGCTTGTGACTTTTATTCTAAAGTTTGAATTTGTAAAATCTATTATAGCTCATTAAGGACAATTTGGTGATGAGATGGTCTTGTACTGATATTTGAAGGAACCTAGTCTATTTTAGTCAATCATTTTCAAGTTGTTAAAGGTGGTTTGAAGGATTGAAAAATATTGGAACTCAAATTGTTGTGTGGATGTTTTATGGCTTAAGGAATTTTGTGTTTTGAGGAATTAATAATGAGTGAAAGATGAGCAAACAAACAAGGATGGTTTGCTTAAGATTGAGTTTGGTCAAACTGAGATTGTAGAAGGTATTTGTTTCTTCCTTTACTTGCATCAAAATACTCCTAATCCTATATTCATATGTAACCTACAAGTAGAAAGAAAACACATCCACACAACCACCATAGATTTAACTAGAATCTTAATGATATAGTTTAGAGTGTCCTCGAGATAGCCAGCACGAGCAAGAAGGTCAACCATGCACACATAATGATCAATTGTAGGTGTAATGTAATACTACTTACTCATGTGATTGAAGTATGTATAGACCTCATCCACTAAACCTCCATGGATGCATGCACAAAGAATATAAACAAAGCTTACAATGTTAGGATATGTTTCAAAGTGCTTCATTAATTCAAATATTTTGAGAGCATCCTTGCAAAATCCATTTTGTGCATATCCTACAATTATTGCATTCCATGAGATGACATATCTTTGAGTAATTCCATCAAAGAGTTCACATGCATTGTATACATTTCCACATTTTGCATACGTGTCTAATAGAGCATTTCCAGCCATAATATCTGACAAAAATCCCCCATCCATTATGCTCTAATGGATGTTCATACCATGCTCCAAAGCTCCCATTTTGGTATAGGCAGGGAGGATATTGGCATAGGTTGTGGAATTTGGCATCACACATACTAATTACATTTTCTTGATCAACTTATAGTCATGTCAGCATTGTTCAATGAGGTAGTCAAAAGAAGAGGTGAACTTCAGAGCCAGATCATAGGTGGTGAGGATATGTTGCACAAACATCATGTACTATGAAAGAGTATTAGTACCCCAGATGGTGATGTAGTCAATGACCTCATGGAGGGGTTAGCTACTCAAGATCAAGGCCAATGAACTCTAGTTTAGGGCATCCCACCTTTTCAAAGATAGACATTAGACATAGGAGTTAAACTCGATGCCTCTTTCCGAGTTAACTCGTTGTTCCACAATGCATGCTATGTTTTTCTTGGAAACATCTTTGTATAGTTGGAGTTATTAGTTAGTTTTCATTTCAATAAGGACGTGCATGTTGCACATGTCCATTCTATTGAGTCCTATTTCACTTAACTGATGGTATCTTTCCAATTAACGATGTAGTTTATTTTCCTTAGATTTAAGAATAAATATCTTGCATGCTTGCAAGACTCTAGTTGACTCAAGGTGATTTTAGGGTTTCCTACACCTTTGATGTCTATAAATAAGAGCTTTCAGCCCATTTGTAAATAACTTTTGCATGCAATAGCAATATATGTTGAGCCTACCTTGCCTGTAATATTGTTATTTTGTATTTGTTCATGAGTGATTACTATATTAATGAATAGTTGTGCCACCTTTCCTTCATGTTATTACTATGGTGTTTGTTCAAATCTTAGTTAAATGGGGTTGCTAGTTTGATCATTTATTGTATGTGTGTCTCATCTATGCAATTTATTGTCCTAGTTGCTTACCTTATATTATGTTAATAATAAGCCTATTCAGATGAGAAAATTGTTGAGCCATCTTTCCCTCATGTTGCAAATTTATACCTAAAGCTTATCATTTGATGTGTGTTTCAATAAACCTATTCAGCCAAGCAAATAGTTGAGCCACCTTTCCCTTATGTTATGAAGTTGTACTCAGTTTATCATATATTTGTTTGTTTCTAATAAACTTCTTCCCAACCAAAAAAAATAGTTGTGCCACCTTGCCTACATGTTGTGAATCTGTATCTGAAGTTTATCTTATAATCACATTCCTACTCCTTTTCCTCATGCTCTATTTTCTTGAGGAGATTAGATAGCTTAAGGAATTTAGTTTTTAGTTGTAGTTAAGACTTGCGAAACCAGAGAAAATCCTTATCTGCAACGTCCTTGGTTTTCTTAACCTTGTGCCTCTTCCAGCTGAGTCAAAAAGATAGGATTTAGATATTTTACTTTTAGAACGTATATCAACAAAAGAGGGAGCTTCCCCTCCTAATTTGAAGAGCAGTCATTATGCATTGTGAATAGTTGTTTATACCAACTCGCACTCTAGAGGTGATAATTGTTATGCCAATAAACAACATCATCAAGTGGAATGAAGCAATCTAATGCAGGGTCATCTAGGAATGGAGGAATATGTGGATCTCCAAAAATCTACCAAATCTTGGTCTAAATTCTGCATAGTCACAAGATTCCTAAAATTTAATTGTAGGTCTCTCTGAAGATGCTTTCACTAAAACTAGAACCAATCAATTCTATGAAATAATCATTCTTATTAACCCAAACTAATTTCTTCATGTTGTCTCTCACTCAAGTATGAATCCATAAAGATGAGGCAAAAAATTGAGCCACCTGCAAAGTGTTAAGATATCTATTTTCAAAGACTCATAATTATCCTTAGTCAGAATGATTACAAAATGATGGGTTGCATAACCCATGATTACAACAATGATACGGTTCTTAAATGATAAAGTTAGAGACAATACATGAAATGTGGATGAAATGAAGTATAATGATCAAAACAACACCCTCCCAACTACCAAAATATCCAAGTAATCCTCTAGGATACCCACTAAGAAAATACTGAAACAACAATATACTTGGGATAAAAACATGAAAAAGTGCATGAATGGTTAGATAGAGCTCCTCAATACCTTTCAAATATTGTAAAAATCATGAAAATTGGAGATCATGGAAAAAGGTTATGAGCTCAAGATCCACAAAATAAGATCTGACTTCCATCAACAATTATTATCACCAAACTATAAAATTATGAAAATAAATTTGCACCACTATAAAATTCACAAAGCGATCTTTCTGGAAATATCTTGTTTTCAAAATTTTAACTTCCTGGATTGTAAGTTATGACAATTTCTAAAAAAATACCTATTAGGGCTATAGTGATCAAATTTAAGCCCATAGGCATAGATACGATCGTTGCTTGGAAAATTGGTTTGAAAAATATCTCGCCACCCAACAGTGGTGGTTTCATTGGGGCAAGGCTAATAGGGGTGGAAAGCTGAGTCGTGCTAGTAGTAGTGACCACAGATTTAATAAACATGTGACTATTAATAAACCCTTTACCAACTGAAAGATTAATACAATTTACAAAAATAAATAAATAATAAAACGCTTACAGATTTTGTACCAACCATAGAATTATTTGATAACGATGTACCATGTGATAGATTACACTAGATGAAGGTATAGATAATATTCCTATAGAATACATGTTGTGATGTCACCCTTTCCTACAAATGAATGGGACCCATATGGACCATACAATACGAATGTCATATAATTGTATGGATAGAAAATGATGATTGTTCAATAAAAGAACCTTAGATGCCCTCAAGACAAAGTTTCCAAATTTGATGATTTGATAATTGATCTTAGTTTCCAAGACTTTTGGACATGATTTTAGGGTCATATTTGGCTGAAAGTGCTCCAAAAATTTAGCTACCTCTTGGATTTAACAGCTTTAACCCTACTTGAAACCCTTGTATATTTGACAAAACATAACGAAATTTGATGAAATGAAAGGAAAACCTAACTTTCTTTGATACCTTGGATTCAATTATGAGGTATTTGAAACCTTCAAATTCACACAAAAAAATCTTCAAGCCAAGATATGTCCCTCAGATCTAAGAAAATATCTACAACACTAGAGCTTTGATACAACATGTAGGAGTTAATGGTGAACTTCCAACACCCAAAGAATAGATGCTAGACCAAAATATTTTCCAAAAGAGAGAATATATTGCTTAATTATGGATGCAATATTACAAGATTGAATATGAAATGTACATGAGAAGCCTTTCTTATAACAACAAGGTGAGAGATAGGATTAGACAAGATTGTGACATGTGTCTTAATCTTATGTTATGAGATAACTAGCTTGAAAAAAATGTCAAAAATATAAGATATGGTAAGATCTTATCTAGAAAAATAAGACTTCTAGAAGGCCACCTAGGACCTATGTAAACTTAACATCTGAATAAGTCCCCCTACTAGGAATTATCTAGATAAAATACCTTATTCACACCAACACCCCTTTTAAATGCAACTTAGGGAGTAGATTATTATACAAAGATGTAAAACATGAAAAATAATATTATGGATCTCGACTACTAGACCATGTGAGGTACCCATGTACAATACAATCTACAATAAATGGAGAAAAATAGAAAACCTTGTGGGACAAAAATACTCTCCAAAAGAGAGAAAAGATACAAATAAGGATGATGTATGGAGTACTCGACGATACCCACAAGGAATACATTCATCGTGAATATACAATTAATAACCCCCCATAAGAGGGAAAAATAGAGACTATGTAGGCCCCCTACAATGTGTAATCTCTTACAAAAATGGTGAATGCTTGGAGATAAAAACATGATCCAATTCCTACAAACAATGTTTCTCCCCTTGGGAATAAGATAAACCAATTACAGCTACAAGAATTCTTCTCATGGGTTTCCAAGTTCTTAGTAGATGAATATGATACCAAAATCCAATCAGGTACATTTCTAATCACCACAAAAGGTGTCAAACCAATAACAAATGGAAACTGATATTGAAATAACTCCAAAGACAAAGATGAAGTGACAAAATTTGTGTCATGACTATCATCAAATAGGAAAGATAAACCCTCAAATTGGTCCTCTAAATGTGAAATATGAGACTCCAAAAAGAAAGATGTGATATCTAATAAATAGGAGTCCTACTCAGGAAGATAATTAGATACATCTTGCAATGAATCGCTAGAAGTTCTCATTGAATCACCAACATAAGATGAATGTGTGATCTCAATTAGAGAAGTATGAGTTGTAGGAGAAGCTGTTGGATTATCAAGATGCTCAAGCTATACATCATTTTCAAACTACTCTAAGGTCTCATCATCAAATGTTAAATTGTCAATGCCATCAAGTGGAATGGTGAAAACTGGTACAAGATCATCTAAGAATGAAGGAATATGTGGATCTCCAAAAATCTCTCAATCTTGGTCCAAACTGTGTGTGGGCATGGGATTCTTGAAATATATGAACCGATCAATCCTATGGAATGATCATTCTTACTACCCCAAATTTATTTAATTCATGTTATTTATGGCTCAGGTATGAGTCCATAAAGATGAGACAAATAATTGATCCACCTGTAATCAGTTAGGATGCCTTTTTCCAAGACTCATATTTTTCCTTAGTCTGAATGATTATAGAAGGATGATTTGCATAAACCATGATTACAAAAATTATACACTTTTCAAATGATAAAATCATTGACCAATACATGATTGAAATGAAGTATAATGATCAAAACAACACCCTCCCAACTGTCAAATATCCAAGTAATCCTCTAGAGTACCCACCAATAAAATATTGAAACAACAATATACTTGGGATAGAAATAGGAAAAAATGCATGAATTTATAGATAGAGCTCCTCAATACCTTTCCAACATTGCAAAAATTTAAAAAATTAGAGATCGTGGCAAAAATTTATGAGCTCAAGAGGCTAAAAACAAGATCAAACTTCAATCAGCAATTACTATCACCAAACTGCAAAATTCTGAAAAATAATTTGCACCAATGTAAAATTCACAAAGCCATCTTTCTCGCAATATCTCATTTTCAAATTTTTTCTTCCTAGACTGCAAGTTATGACAATTTCTAAAAAATGCCCTATTAGGGCTATAGGGGGTCAAATTTAAGCCCCTGGTCACTGATACAACTATTGCTTAGTAGATTGGTTTGAAAAAATATCTCACCACCCAAAAATGGTGGTGCCACTAGTGTGGGGCTAACAGGGGGACAAGTCGATTTGTACCACCCAAGGATTTAAACCATCGCTAGTAACGGTGACCATGGATTTAATAAACCTAAAACTAGTACTAAATGTTTTACCAACCGGTAGATTCATAAAATTTACAAAAAAAATAATAATAAAATGCTTATGGATTTTGTACTAACCATAGAATTATTCGGCAACGACATACCATGTGATAGATTACACAAGATCAAGGTATAGAGAATATTCCTACAAAAACTTTGTTGTGATGTCGATCTTGCCTACTAATGAGTGGGACTTGTATGATTCCATGTTGACTATATGGTACAAATGCTATATAATTGTATAGATAAAAAATTATACAAAAACCCTCGTAAAATCTCGATAAAAAGTGTCCAAATTTTATGATTTGATAATTGATCTTAGTTTTTGAGCCTTTTGGATATATGGTAGGGTAAAATTTGGCCTAAAGTGCTCAAAAAAATTAGCTACCTCCTGGATCTGATAAATTTAACCCTACTTGAAACCCTTGTAGAGTTGACAAAACATAATTAAAATTGATAAAACAAAAGGAAAACATGACTTTATTTGATACCTTAGATTCAACCATTAGGTATTTGAAACCCTAGAATTTACCCAACAAAATCTTCAAGCCAAGATATGTCCCTCATGTATGAGAATAAAACTGCAACACTAAAGTTTTGATACCATGTAGGAGTTAATGGTGAACTCCCAACACCCCAAGAATAGGTGTTAGACCAAAATTAGAAGAATAGATTGCTTTATTATGGATGAGAGATTACAATATTGAATATGAAATGTACATGAGAGGCCGTTCTCATAAAGGCAAGGTGAGAGATAAGATTAGATAATATTTTGACATGCGACTTATTCCTATGTTATAAGACAACTAACTTGACAAAAAAGTCAAAAAAATAACATATGATAAGATCTTATCTATACAACTAAGACTTATAGAAGGCCACCTAGGACCTAAGTAAACTAAACATGTGAATAAGTCCCCTACTAGGAATTACCTAGGTAAAAGACCTTATTCACACCAACACCCCCCCTTAAGTGAAAATTAGGTAGTAGATTATCATGCAAAGATGCATAACATGAAAAATATTATTATTGGTGTCAACTACTATGCCATGTTAGGTACCAATATACAATGAAATCTCTCCCAAATATAGAAAATGAGAAAACATTATGGGATAAAAATCATCTCCAAAAGAGAGAAAAGATACAAAAAAGGATGATGTATGGAGGACTCAATGATACCCTCCAAAGACTACATCCATCATGAATATACACCCCCCCATAAGAGGGAAAAAGAGAGACTATGTAGGTTCCCCCTACAATGTATAATTTATTATAAAATATTATGAATGCTTGGAGATAAAACATGATCCAATGCCTACAAATAATGTTTCTCCCTTTGGGAAGAAGATAAACCAAGTACAAATGCAAGAATGCTTCCCATTTCAGATAAGAATTGGTAATAAGAAGAATCCAAATGTATGAATATTGTCTTAGAAATCTACTCATGGGTTTCCAAGTTCTTGGTAGATGAAGATGATTCCACAATCTAATAAGGTGCATGTCTAATCACAACACAAGGTGACAAACTAGGAACAAATAGAAACTAATATTGAACTAACTCCAAAAAAAATATAGAGTGACAATGGTTGTTCCATGACTATCATCAAATAGGAGAGATAAACTCTCAAATTGGTCCTCCAAATCTAAAATACAAGACACCACAAACAAAGATACAATTTATGATAAATAGGAATCCTAGTCATGAAGATAATTAGATAAATCTTGCAATGAATCATTGGAAGTTCTCAATGAATTACCAACATAAGATGAATGTGTGATCTCAATTGGAGAAGTATGAGTTGTAGGAGAAGTCTTTGGATCATCAAGATTCTCAAATTTTTGCATCACTTTTAAACTCCTCTAAGGTCTCATCATCAAAGGGTAAATTTTCATCACCATCAAGTGGAATGAGGCAATCTAATACAGGATCATCTAGGAATTAAGGAATATGTGGATCTCCAAAAATCTCCCAATCTTGGTCCAAATTGTGCATGGGCATGGAATTCTTGAAATCTTATTGTAGGTATCTCTAAAGATTCTTGCATTGAAACTAGAACCAATCAATCCTATGATATGATCATTCTTATTACCCCAAATATATATATTCCATGTTGTTTATGGCTCGGGTATGATTCCATTGTAAAGATGAGGCAAACAATTGAGTCACATGTAATGTGTTAGGATGCATTTTTCCAAGACTTATAATTTTCCTTAGAATGATTATAGAAGGGTGGGTTGCATAACCTATTGTTACAAGAATCATACACTTCTCAAATGATAAAATCAGATATCAATACATGAAATATGGTTGAAATAAAGTATAATGATCAAAACAACACCCTACCAACTGCCAAAATGTCCAAGTAATCCTCTAGGGTACCCATCAAGTAAGTAATGAGACAAAAATATACTTGGGACATAAACAATAAAAAGTGCATGAATTACTAGATAAAGCTCTTCAATGCCTTTCCAACACTACAAAAATTATAAAAATAAAAAATCATGGGAAAAAGATATGAGCTCAGGAGCCAAAAAATGAGATTTGACTTCAATAAAAAATTACTATCACCAAATAGTAAAACTCTAAAAAATAATTTGTACCACTATAAAATTCACAAAGTCATCTTTTCGGTATATCTCATTTTTAAAATTTCCCCCCTGGATTGCAAGTTATGAAAACTTCTAAAAATGCCATATTAGGGCTATAGGGGGTCATATTTAATCCCTTATCCTCTTAGCTCCAAGGCATTGATATGAATTTCACTTAGTGTAATGGTGTGAATTTGCACCCTAATCAAATTCCCCATTTATTTATCCCTACCTTAGAAAATATAAACCCAATGATGCAAAATCCACCGCCATCATTGTGTCCCTTCCACCTAGCTGAGTCCTTTTAAATCAATGGATAAATTTCTTGTCAAAGATGCACACACACCATGTGGAAGTCTACATGTCGAGTTGTCATCTTGACGAGATTCCTACCTCTGGGATTTGTAGAGCTGTTATATTTTCCATTCGTTGTGAAAGGTAATTTCCTCTACCTCCCTTAACTGACAAAAATCATCCTCTTGCCTCCATTTTTCAATTCAAACTCAATTCATTGTCTCTCATTCATTCTTTCATGCTCTCTCTCACATTCTAACACTTCACTTTCTCATTCTCACTTTACTCTTGCTTCTACACCATTATTCTCCTTGTTGCAAGCTTCTCACTTGGCTCCAAGAGCATACTCTCATTGCAAAACCATTGCCATTGCAGGATTGTCAAGATTCATCTTCTCTACATGGTAGTGTCACAATATGCCTTCCACTATTGTCCTTAATAGCTCGTAGTTGGGAAGGTAACATTATATCTCTTTATTTGGTTGCATCATTATGCTTATTAGGTAGCATTTCAATTGTCTTTGCTTTATATCTAGTTGTACTACTTCCTTTTTGCTTTCTTTATCAATTTCTATATCTTGTGGAATTCTAGTTGTCCATGGAGGTGGGAACACAAAAATAGGGATCTGGCTAAGACAAACCTCAAATACAACCCAGCATTTTTTCTAATTTTAATACTTTTAGGCACATTCGAGTGGATCTAATCAAATAATAGAGTCATGGGAAGCACAATACCTTTTCATACTCTTTATTCCAGTCATGTTTCTATAATATTTTCTTTTCAAGTATTCTATTTTTCACATTTTATGTACTTTCTATCAAACTGCAAAATATAAGTAATCAGATAGTTAGTAGGCTCTTAGTGTTTTTTGTTTGTTTTATGGACCTCTATATGTACAAGATTCTAGTGCATCCTTGAGATTCTAGCATGCCACACTAGATTCTAAGATCCATGCTGCCATCCTTAGATAGTGAGTTGTTTGGGCAGTAGATTGAAACCTCTGTAGCCAACTCTTCTAACTCTATAAACAACCAAATTTAGCAGAAGGAAAATAGTGCACTCATTTCCCTTCCTTTTTAGCCTCACTCCCAACTTGTTAAACTATCTGACATAGTTTAGGGCATTTCATTCCTTGGGACTCTCTTGTGACCTA
The DNA here is from genome assembly GCA_007115665.2 of Sequoiadendron giganteum. Classification (NCBI taxonomy): domain Eukaryota; kingdom Viridiplantae; phylum Streptophyta; class Pinopsida; order Cupressales; family Cupressaceae; genus Sequoiadendron; species Sequoiadendron giganteum. Next base: position 316,067,621 of record CM021101.1, on the reverse strand, counting down.
GAGTTCCAAGGGTGATGAACCCCCTAGTCTACATTTTTGGTCAACTAGAAATGAACTCCTTATTTTCATTTATTAGTATTGGATAATCTTTATCTTGTGTCCTAAGTGTGTTATATATTTGTGTCATAAAGTGTGTAGCTATGTGACGCAGTCTACGACCCCTAGATATGTAGGTAAAAGGACTCTTGGATATTCAAAAATAGAATCTGAGAAGGTCACTATCTGCTAGTATAATCTTCTACATCATCTGATGTAATCCCATCCAAGTATGTGAATATGGTTTCATTCATGCATACTCCTACCCAAAAAATTTGAGTGCTACACCTAACATAACATTTAGCTCACATGATGAACCTATCAATAAAGAACTCTCCCCTTTATACATCCCCCCCAAATCAACAAAAAATGTGTAACTAGCATTTTAGTTGATCCAACGAGTCAGATCAATATTGTAAAAAAGGATACGTTGTTCATAAATTGTTGGCATAGGGAGAAGTATGAAGATTCAAAGACCACCCTTCATACACATGATGGACCCTCGTTTTATCCTTTAGGTTATGTTTCTTTGTGAGTCTTGGTAGGACCCAAGGCTTTTGATGCTTCATTTTTTATCATTTCAGAGTCTAATCTATTACGAGTTAGGTTGGGCATCCCCTAGCTTTCCTCTGTGAACAATGTTTCCTTTGTGGTTTGTAAATTTTTAAAATTCATTCATGAAGGTTCTAGGTACGTGCAGGATCATCATGGAAAAAACAGGCCCTTAAGTGGTGATGAAAATTTAGAAAATTAGAGTTAGGCAACTTGACGTAAAAATTTGAATAAGTTATTTATATTATTTCAAAAATATGTAAGAATAGAATTTGTAGAAAATTGGATGTGGTTTCTAAACTACTAGATTTATTTTTTTTTAAATCTATTTGGTGAAAATTTGAAATTTCAATGCAGTAGTACTTAAATTTTAGGGAAAAAATAACAAGTAGGTGTCTGTCAAACCACCTTAACCACAATAAAATGATAATATTTTTTTATAATATTTTAGATATAAGTAGAGGACTCATCTCCCAATGTGATGCATATTTTTTTGTAATTTTTTTCCAAGTAAATAATTAATTTTTATTAAAAATTTTAAAAAATATAAAAAACTTGTATGTCTGACCACCTTAACTTGGTCAAAACTTCATGAAATTCAATTTTTTTTAATCCTATAGTATGAGAAGCATAGAATGTGACACATGTTTTGGATTCAAAAAATGTGATACCGTTTGAAAGCTATAGATGTTTTCCAATCATCCTATCAATCAAGACTTTAGTTGTAATTCAAATAGAAAATGAGGATTGAACATGATGCTTGTCACTTTAAGTAAATTGTCATTGGTCAATCTTTTCTAGTGGTATTTATTTGGTCGAAGTCTGGAAAATTCTTGTTGCCATCGCTATCCCATTTTAAATTTGGCATCTTGCATTGATTTTCCGCCGGTTTTCACCCTACTTCATCACATTTGGTATTTATTTCTACCTGGCAAGTGCAGTTGACCTTGGTACTTTGAGGATTTCATCGTGTCCAATATTTTGTGAGCATTTTCCACAGATCTGATGGGAAAAGCCACACCTTCATCCAACAATTTTTGGTGGCTTGGATTTGGTTTCCCATTTTTTCGTTGGGTAATTCTTATCGAATGTTGTCATGAGTACTTGATGGTATTTTTTGGGCTCCGAGATTTTATGAGATGGTACTCTGTTTTAATCCATGTTGTTTTGTGAATCCTTCACCGCATGACTGATTGAGTTGAAAGATGAAATTCATTTATTTTGATATTGTAGGTTTTTGTTTCCTTCATTAATTTCTATTTGGCAAAGGCTTTTGTGCTACTTTATATTTGGTATTTTCATCAATTTTGGGTAACTTCCTCCAAGAAATTTTTTGGTGTTCATTACCACTTCAGTCAAGTTTCCCTAAGTGCTTCAAGAATTCTCTACAACAACATGGCACTTCGTCCATGGAATTTTCATAACAATTTCCCCATTCAGGCCTGGGAAAGACCACTTGAAGACAACATCTCCCAAGTTGCTCTAAACCGTATTTTCAAAATGGGGAGCATGTGTGAGGAGGATGCAATGCGTACAGTTCTGGGTAAGGAAATCACTCGACCAGGAGCTCAAATGGCTTTGCTTCCTTCTTAGGTGTTGTCTATTTTCTTGTCAAATATTATGGATCTACTTCAATCACTGAGGGATCTAGAACAAATTGTTTCTAAAGTTGTAAACCTTGATTTTTGTGACAAGAATGATTTTCTTCCTCTAGTTCAAAAGTATAACTTATTCTCAGGAGAGGGTTACACCAGTGGCCTATTGTCGTTTGATCACCTCAAATATTTAGCTGGTTATGAGGATATTTTTCAAGCAATTCGACTAGGGCTTCAAATTGGAAATGACTATGTATTATTGTCATCTCTAAAGAAAAATGAAAACAGGATCTCTGCCTCTCTTTCGACCAAAATCAAAGAAAAATTCTATGCAATCTCCTTTCTGTGGGATTTGGTTACAAAACCTCTATTTTTTCGGCCTACACTGAGATTTCCTTAGGTGAAATTTGAGTCTATGACTCTTGTGCCAAGAATTGAGCATGTTGAGCCCATAGTTCACTATGCTTCCACTTCTCTTTTGGGGGATTTGACTGTTAAGGAGACAGAGGTTCATGCTAATGTTGAAATCCCTCGACATGGGCCTAAATCACATTTTCCTAAGATGCAATGTTTGGATGTGGTGGTGCAGGACCAGGCATCATCCTATGAAGACTGCATGGCAAAGTAGCCCGGGAGTTTTTGAACGACAAAGCTGGTTTTGCAGTGTTTTGTTTTGGTTGGGGAAATTCGTCCCAAGATTAATTTTTGTTTCCCTATCTATCTTGAGGTGGTACTACTGTATTTAAATTATAATTTTGTATTTCCATCCCATTTAAGGGATATTTTTGTATTCGTATGTATGGGCTATAACCGGAGGTTTTCTTCCTAGTTCTTTCCTACCGGTTTTCCCTTTGAACCAGATTTTATGTAATTATTCTATTTATTTTAATATATTACTGTGGCATGCCCACATTGCTTAAAAAATATATATATTTATTAAATTCAAAATAAAGCATAATTTATATTGGTGGAAACTTGAGAATCTCCTTTAAAAACCCTTTTCGTTTTATCAATTTTGGGTAAAAAAATGTCGTCAGCCACATGGGCCATCATATCACTTACATATCGCCACTTTTTGGCCCATCATGATCCTGCACATACCCTTGAACTATGCACATAGTTCATGGCACCGATTATAAAACACTAGTGTCGCATGGTGGTTTTGCACTAGATCACTTCTAGCCTACCTCGGTCAGACCTCTCCCTCCTAGGGGATATTTTCTATATAAGGATTATATTAAGTATAAGATAGAGGGATTAGAACTGAAGGTTAATTATTTGGTGTCCCCCTATCCAGTTTTTGTGAAGTCTTCCATGATTGTGCAGCAACAAGCTGCTTCATTTTCCTGGCAAAATGGGAAGGAGAAGCTTGCTCGTGCTCAAGGGACTTCTTCTTCTTTTGTATCATATGTTCTTTCTTATGCCTCACACCCTATTGTGGCATCTTTGGATCCTACTCCCATGGCTCACATGGGAAGTCTGATGGTTCCTGCATGGAGAAAAGATAAGTGCCAAGTATTTGAACTTTATGTCATGCACATGGTTCCTAGGCCCATTGTCTATGACAAGGGGAAAGTTCCTCATAAGGTTACTTTTGTGTCTCAACCTTTGTGACCTCCTACTACTTCTCTACTTGCCTCTAAGTTAGAGAATAGGAAGAGGCTCACCACTAAGGTGTTGGTTCCTATTTCCCTTCCTGTGGTTTCTCTTGCCCCTTCTCTTCCTCCTCCTACTCCTGCCCAAGATCCCACCCATCCATTGGCCATAGTTGTGAAGGATACTCTTATGGCTGGATAGAAATTTCTAGCCTCTTCTTAGGCCATGTCTTAAAGTGCATGTAGTCAATATAACCAACTTGTGCGTGATTGAAATCACTTACAAAAGGCTCTCGCCACTTAACACGCGACCTCGCAAAGAATGGAGGGGGAATTAGTGGCCTCCATTTATGTATCCTCTTTTGTTGTTTTATCTTCTCCTGTTGTGCCTACTTCAGTTCTAATCACCTTTGTTCTACTCTCAGCTCCCTTGATAGGTGTTGATGATCCTCACCCTAAAAGGGTGTGGGTCTTCATCTCTCTTTTTGTGGAGCCTCCTCTTTTGATGTCCCTTTCAGACATCCCTCCCTTTTCTCATCCCATAGACATTTCGAACACCATGGTGGTGTTTGTTGTGGCTCTATCCTCTTCCTCCTCACCTTCTGCTTCTTTTATGGGGATTTCACATCCTCTATTGAAGCTTAAGTCAAAGGATGACCTCACTTCAAGTGGATTTCAGAAGAAGGGGGTTTTATCTTGACCTATGTTGTCCTTGTGACAGAGGCATCCCTTGCATCCCCTGAGTTTTTCACTTCCCCTCTCGATGATTTTGGTAGTGGATCTTGAGAACCTCCTTCTTCTCCCACCCGATCAACACATGGCACTCTAGTGAAGTGCATGTTTAACTCGATGGATGATATCCTAGATCTATTCTTGATCTTTGCAAGATTAATGACCTTTACCTCACAAGATCTCAATGAAGAATACCTTGATGGGCCTTCTTCCTTGGCCCTTGTTTTAGAAGAGTTGGAGGGTATTTCCATCACTATCCCACTCTTGCAAGCTTTTCCTCCCTCCCCCTATAAATATCTACATTGGGAGTAGAATGATCTATTGGTTGATGAGGAGTAGAGGGTACCTCTTCTTTATCTGTGATTAGATTGTTTTTGTCTTTGTGTTCCCTCATGGCTATTTTTATGTTTTTTTATCATTCCTAGAAGACCCTTGCTACCCTTGTAGGTTCTTAGATACAGGCCTGGAATTTTTTTTGTAAACTTCTTCTATGTGTATCATCATTCTTCTATATGTAAATTTGTTTTTTGACAATTGGGGACAATGCACAACATTGGGGGCATTTAGGCCCTCTTCCATGTTGACCCAATATTTATTTTTATTTTCTCTTCATGATCTGAGTACTTCAAGGATTGATGATCATTCAGCATACAACATATTATATCTATTTGTATTTATGAACAAATTTGACCATGAACTCTCAAATCCCCCTATCTCTCTTGATTTCTTCATCTCTGACTGCTTCTTGATGTTGTGGTTCTTCTGTGTTATTCCTTGTGTGTGTGTGACAAAATACCATGAAATACATCTCGTCATGTGTTGTATTCCATGGCATCTCTACCTTTCCTTTCTCTCCTTATGATGTCATGTACTCTTCTATGTAGCACACACCATCCCAAGGGGGGATACCATGATGTTCTGATTTTCAATTTTGGTGACATCTGTCGAAAATAATTCTTTGGTGTTAAATTTTTTTATTTTATAATGAATTCCTTGAAAAAATAATCCCTTATTTAAACCCATCATTTTTCAAAATGTTAAATTCTCTCAAGACTCCTAGATGAAATTTTCTTTTGAAAAGGGTCTTGTATGTGAAAGGATTTGAAAAATTTCCTTTGAAAAAGGAGTACTTTTTCTAAAATTAAAAAGTTTGAAAACTTTCCTTTGAGAAGGAGCATTCTTTCCAATGGGTTCCTTAATGAAATTATCTTTCAAAAGGATTCCTTGATGATGAAATCATTTACAAATATTATGTTGTTTTTTCAATTGGAGCATTCCTTTGAATGGACCCCTTGGTGTCTTGAAGGATTTTCAAAGGAACCCCTTTCAAAACTTCTCCTTCAATTGCATTCTCTGGTGTTCTACAAAATTGTGTGACTTGTATTTGATATACAATGTCACTATGCTTGACATCATATATCCTTGATTCTAGCTTGGGGGTAGCTCGGCTAGACCCACCTTTTCTATGACTAGCTTGCAACAAAGTTTACAGTAGTCAGAACCTTACTTGACCAGTGTATTTGATCAAGATATGATTTATCATGTTGGCTTGTGTGTCATGAATTTTTGCATAACGTGTTTTGTTTGTAGCCTAACATATTTTTGGTGAGATCACATATTTATTTGGAGGATCAAGAACCTGTGGAGCCCCCTTTTATTTTCCATAGCTTTGCAAGACCGAGAACCTATGGAGCCATCTTTCTCTCTTTCATGTCATGGTTTCCCTACAAGATCGAGAACCTATAGAGCCACCTCCTCCATGTCTAGGTGTGCCAGATCGAAAGTCTACTTCCTTGACAGTTAAATTTTATTCTCTTTAATATATTTCTACTTTACCTCGCATCCACACTGACACGTATGCTCGTTAAAGTGGGGGAAAATTTAATGGCATGAATTTCCACCCTAAGACCTCAATTTATTTACCACTACCTTAGAAAATATAAACTCGATGATGCAAAATTCACCACCACCACCTTGTCCCTTCAGTTTGGCCACGTATTTTTGTGTTAGTGGAGGGATTTTTGTTAAGGATGCAAGCATGCAACATTGAATTTCATGTTCCACGTGGACATCCACACACCGCACTTTCATCCTCACAGGATTACTACCCTTGGGATCTGCAAATCCATTATGTTTTCCATTGGTTGTGAAAGGTAATGTCCTATGCCTCTCTTGACCAATGAAAATCAACCTCTTACCTCCATTTTTCCAATTCAAACTCAATTAATTATCTCTCATTCATTCTTTCATGCTCTCTCTCACATTAGAACACTTCACTTTCTCATTCTCACTTCACTCTTGCTTCTACACCATTGTTCTCCTTTTTGCAAGATTCTCACTTGGATCCAAGAGTGTACTCTCATTGAAACGCCATTTCCATTGTAGGATTGTCAAGCTTCATTTTCTCTACATGGTAGTGTCACTATATCCCTTCCTCTATTGGCCTTGAGAGCTCTTAGTTGTGAAGGTAACTTTATATTCTCTCTATTTGGTTGCATCATCATTATTATTGGGTAACATTTCAGTGATATTTTATTTCTATCTAGTTGTACTACTTTCGTTCTGCTTTCTTTATCAATTTCTATATCTTGTGGCATTCTAGATGTCTGTGGAGATGGGAACACCAAAATGGGGATCTGATTGAGGTAGACCTCAAATACAACCCAACACTTTTTTTTATTTTTATGTGTGTAGGCACGTTCAAGTGGAGATAATTAAATAATCGAGTCATGGGAAGCATGGTATCTTTTCCTACTCTTTTTTCCATTCCTGTTTCTAGAATAGTTTCCTTTCAATTATTTTGTTTTTTCATTTTTTGGTACTTTCTATCAAACAACAAAATATAAACAATTAAATAGTTAGTAGGTTCTTAGTTTTCTTTGATTTTTTTAACCTCTATTCGTACAAGATGTCAACACGTCCCTGAGACTCCATCACACCATGCTAGAGTTTGAGATCTATGTTGTCATCCTCAGACACTATCTGGGAAGTAGATTGAAACCTCTATAGTTGCCTCTTCTGACTCTGTAATACCCAGATTTAGCAAAAGGAAAGTGTTGCACTGCTTTCCCTTCCTTTTCAATCTCTCTCCCAACTTTTTTAGACATATGATTTAGTTTAGGGAAGTTTGTTCCTTGGGACTCTCTTGTGACTTGGAGTTTTGGGGGTGATGAATCCCCTTACTCTACACTTAGCTAATTGGTTTAAAAAATATATTTCCCCCAATGATGGTAGGGTTGTTGGGGCGAGGTGAATAGGGGGCAACAGGTTGAGCCATGTCACCTAAGGCTTTAATCCCCCACTAGTAATAATGACCATGGGTTTAATAAACGCACAACTAGAACTAAACCCTTTACCAACTAATGGATTAATAAAATTTTAAAAAATAAATTAAATAATAAAACGCTTATGGATTTTAAACCAATCATCTAATGATTTGACAATGTACCATGTGACAAATTCTACCAGATGAAGGTACAGACAATGTTTCTACAAAATATTCACCTAAGATTCCAACTATGCCTATAGATGATTGCAACCTGTATGATGTTGTATAGACCATATGGTAAAGATGTACAACTATATGAATAAAAAATTACAATTGTTTAGCAAAAAAACCTCTAATTCCCACAAGACAAAGTGTCCAAATTTGATGATTTAACAGTCAATCTTAAGTTTTTTGGGCCTTTCAAACATGATAGTAGGGTCATGTTTGGCCCAAAGTTCTCTAAAAATTTAGCTACCTCCTAGATCTAGCAACTTTAACCCTACTTGAAACCCTTGTATATCTAAAGAGCATAATAAAATTTAATAAAATGAAAGGTAAACCTGACTTTATTTGATTCCCTAGATTCAAATGTGAGGTCCTTGAAACCGCAAAATGTAAAATATTCAAGATATGTCCCTCATGGGTCATCCCACAATAATTGGTCCCAAAGTTGGGACATCCTAATTTTTTCCTAAAATCACATATTTTTTTAGAAAAAATAATGATTTAAGCCTCTAGGGGTTCCAGCTAAAGAGTTTTAATTGAAGAGGGTTAGATAAGACTCCCTTAGATCAAATCCCCATGGATAGAATCCTTCTAGTTTTAAATCATACCCGCAATGGAGTTTCTTTCACACCTATCAAATTGTTGACAAAAAATCATTTTTATTTATCTTTTGAAGGGTCAAACAAAGTCATCTAGAAATTATTTATTGTATGTAGCCCTTATTATAAGCTTTTCAAAAAGTATAATTTTAAATATTTTTAATTTTATTAGTATATTATATTTTATTTCTTGTGAATGTAGTTTTTTACCAAACATCAAGGTATTTGTTTCATAGATGTGGAAAAATAGAAAAATAGAGAAAAAAATTCCAGAAAACATTTGTGCACTAGGTATAGATGTCTTTTTTTCAAAACAATAAAAAATTTGAATTTCGATACATATAAAACAAGTTTTGTGTTACAACATGCACCTATTTCCAAATTATAATTACTCTAACTTCGAAAAATTAATTTAGAAATATATATGAAACAAAAAATAATGAAAAAATATCCATGTAGTAGATATTGATGTTACAAATCTATATTTTAAAAATTATAATTTTATCCTATCTATAAAAAAGTTGTGTTGTAACATAAAAGTCATGTTTTAAAAATGTTTTTTATTATATTCAAAAAGTTATAAAAAGTTACTTTAAAAATCATAATTTATTTCTAATTATATATATACAATCTACACACATACTCACAAATTAATAGTTCACATCATCTCCAAATTATTAATGATTTTGTTGCTATAATTTTCATAAAGTTAAAATTTGGTAAAAAAAAATTGATTTAAATGTTCTAATTTGGCCATGCAATATTGGAGCTCTAATATTATGTAGGATTTAATGGTGAACTCCCAACACTCTAGGAATAGCTTCTAAACCAAAATATCTTCCACAAGAGAGAAAATGGCAATAATACCTTGCTTGATTATGGATGCAATATTACAAGATTTAATATGAAATGTACATGAGAGGCCTTTCTTATAAATTCAAGATGAGAGATAGGATTAGACAAGATTATGACATGTGTCTTAACCCTATATTATGATACAAATAACTTGACAAAAAATTCAAAAAGATAAGATATGATAAGATCTTATCTAGATAACTAATACTTATATAAGGTCACCTAGGGCCTAAGTAAGCTTAAGATGGGAATAATTCCCCCTACTAGGAATTAACTAGGTACAAGAATTATTCACATCAACACTAGGAACATCCTCCTAGGTTTAATTTGAGCCAAAATAGGCCTTCAATCATCCTAAATCCACTGGTGAACCTCCTTCTTTACCTTATTAGCAATATTTCCTTGGCCTTAAATAAGAAGTTCTAGGATTGTGAACCTTGAGTTTTGGGACCTAACATATAGGATTATTATTAAAGAATAAAATAAATTTAATGTAATTTGGTGTGCTACCAAATCAAAGTGGCATTGTTGTTGGGTTGAAATGAATTGAAGACTCTACTAGTGGCCAAACCCAAAATTAGTTTAGTAGGTTTGAAGATCAATTTTGCTTCAAGGATTTCTTATTATGGAAGATGTGACAATTTTATTATCCAAATGAACATTTATTACTATTGGACCCTGCTACTAATTAGTGTTACAAGTGCACATCTCATACCTACAATGATTGGTTATAAGTTACATATTTTTCTTCCAAATGTTATGAGACATATCAATTTATAAAACCATTATCTTTTTCCTTTCTTGGTGGCATGTGATTAGTCATGGCTGACTAATATTGTTTTAATACCACTTTGGGTGTTTTTTTCAAAGTATACCTCTAAGAATTTTTCTAAATCAACTACTCATGACTATATTAGTGATGCTCCTCATGCTACTTCATATAACTTTACATATTAGAAAAAATCAATGAACTTTCTAGAATGAAAAGAAAATGTGAAGAATAGATTAAGAAATTGTATTACAATGCTTACCTTTCTATTACAAAAAAATAGTTTGTTTCATCCCCTACAATTCCCATAGGGACCTTGTATAAATATTCAAATATTCTTGGATTGATTATTAAATGCAAACTATGAAGACCCTAGTCTTCAACTAGATGCTTGAGTTTGATGCATATGATATTCATAAAGAGATACAAATGTTGCTGCATTTTCTTAATTTATGGATAAGTTTCAGCTTGAAGATAAGGAAATATGGATGATATTATTCTTTGTTGGGTCTTTGCATGGAAAGGCTTATGAATGGTATCATTTTTTTTCAAAACATAACTTTAAATCTTGGAATGGCCCTATGACTACATTTGAAGATGATTTTTCACTTAATTTTGACTATATTATTTTTGTCCAAGACTTAGCTAATATCAAAAGGCAAGATGGAGAGTTAAGCATGGACCTCAACCACAAGTTTATTTTTTCTCTTTCCAAAGATCCAAATGTTTCCAAAACTAGTAAAATTATGTGCATTGATATGTTATTTTAAGCCTATGAGACAATTTTGATTTTTGTATGATAATATTTAAAATAATAGATATGTAGCAATATTATAAATTCCTTGATTCTATGGAGAATATGATGAATAAATACATGATTAAATTGTCATCCTCAAATTCTTATGTGCCTAGTAATGAATAGGTTTATATAACTATTAGCCAAATGGATACAATAAATAGAGTAAATATACAATTTGATGATGATTATATTTGCATGAGGGTTGAGGAAGGTGATGTTGGTGCATTAAATGGCAGTGATATTGATGATAATAGAAAAATAAACACCTACCTTTGACTGCATAGGTCATTTGTAAGTCATTGCAACAAGGAAATGAATGATTACATGTAGTTTTACAATGAGGTAAATGACATTTCTATTTGTAGAAAGAATATGGACAAATAGGAAGATATGTTTATAAATGTATAGTCAAATTAATTAGCTCTTGAAGCTAAATTTATAGAGTGAATACGTGTATATGATGTAAAAGATGCATAAAATATCACTCTCTTATTTAATGTAACGCCTTATTTTGTCCCTATTTCTAGTATTGAGGATACCAATTATTATCTGCATGAAAATGACTCACATGTGGCTAAACTTAAAATAAAATTACTGATATGAATTTTATTGCAGTCGATGCTTTTTAGTTTGAAGACCTTAACATGGATGAGTGTAAATATGGTGATCATGTAGAAGCATATGAGAACTAATCTCTTTGGTTTAAGAATTTTATATTCCTTTTTTATGTTTTTCCTTAATAGGGTCATAGAAAAGGTTGATACACTGAATAAGGAAGAATAAATGTGTCAAGAGTTTGATTTTTCTATTACATATGACACAATAAGTTTCCAAAGTGAATGAGAAATAGAGAGAAAATCTGAGGAGTGCAATTCTTCACACAAAGTGTCTCGAGGTACTGATCTATTTTTTATGATGAGTGTTTTAGCACATACGAAGGTGGTTTATTGGGCCACCTATTATCCAAGATCTTTATGAATCTCACACATTTCCTATTGTAATCAAGAAAGATGAATGTGAAGGTATGCAACTATTAATTTTTCTCAAGCATGAATTTTTGGATGTAAACCAATTTTTAGAAGTTGTTATGTGGTAGTTTTATTTTTCTAATGAAGGTAATCTTGAGGATACATTATTTAGTTTACTAGTTCAGCATGATAATGCTAAAGTTGTGTGATCTCAAGTAGGTGAACTTGTTGGTCTACATAGTGAAAAAGAAGAGAAAATTATTGATCATTTTCACTAGTAATTTCTTTATAGAAATTTATGTGAAAGGAGAAAAAATGAAGAGGAAATTTGAATATTATGATTCTTCACATGAAATAAATCAATTTTTTGAGCTTTATGTTGATGGTGCATGTTGATCATCAAAGCTTGCACCTCTCCGCTAGTCTTATGGAAAATTCAGCGAGTGGGGGAACAATATGCACCTCACTGAATACCTCTGGGATTTTTATAGAAAGTCAACACTTCTCTGAGTTTGGGAAAAAGGTATAAAGAAATATAAATAGAAAAACATAAAAATGGTGATCTGTCAATGCTTTTACAAAATTTCAAAACCTCAAGTTCTTTTCTATGAATGACATGATAGACACATAATGCAACATCCCTTCATTGTTGGGAAGATAATGAGCAACAGAGGCTAGATATAAGCACGGTGCAGTCATTCAATCCAACCACAGGAAGTGTTCATTAAGATTCAACCAAGCATAGAAGTTTCAAGAGTCAATAGAAAAACATCCAAAATCCACATAAACTCTTCCTCCTAATATAGAATAACATGAAGAAATAATAACCATTAAAAGAAATAGACAACTCGAAGGACATAATCCAATTTCTACATATTATAAATTTATCATGCACACATACAACATGGAAATCGAATAATCAAAATATTCAGATTAGGCTAGACACAATGTTCTATTCTAGATGAAGATATAAAGAAAGAAATATTGACAGAGGCCATATCATGCATAGTTTCAAATATTTCTCCCAAACAACTTATACTTCAAATATCAAATGAACTTTAAAATAGAGATCGGATTCCAATCTAACAATAGTTTGAATAAGAGAGATATAACATGCCAGAGTGAAGCAGTGTTCTATAAACTTTTAAAGAAAATACTCCTATAACTATGAAAACTAAATAAACTTTTTTCCAAAAGGAAAACTTTAGGAACTCTTTTTGCATGTTGTCGCTTCTAATTTATAGTTGCCAAAGAGAGAGAAACGTCAACTTCATTCAAAAGTAATGACTGCCAAATGTCTGCACCTAATAGCTTGGAATCTGATCCCACATCTTTACTTAGATCACGAAAATCTTTCTCATCAACTTTCAACTATAGCATTAATATCCTTTATATAATTTTAACAAGATTACCCTCCATAAATGCTCGGATCCTAGAAAATAGCCTAGAAAAAGGCTTTTCAACCGATCAAGTGGCTCTAGCGGAACCAACCTACATCCTTGCATTAAAGCAAGGCAGGGCGCACTCTGACAAACTCTAATAGAAGGCTCTCTTGAATACAGCTTTTATACAAAGAAGAGATGACATCTCAAGCGGGTGGATAGTCTCAGATTTGTGAAAAGAAATTTTAAGAAATCATCTACCAAGCCAACACGTGGCCCAACTCCTAGCCGAAAGGAAAGTGATCAGCAAAACACATGCAACCACCACGTGGCGCATTGCACACCTTTCAGAAGCTAACTCCTTTTTGCTTGTGGATCTTCCCGAAGCCAAAAGTAAAAGCCGAAAATCAAAAATACTAAGGCAAAAAATTTCTTCACATTTTTGGTGACTCACAGGGGGACTTCGCTTGCGGAGGCACAAACCTAGACCTCTGGCTATTCTTGGAGTTTGAGGAAAGTAGAATGCAGCATTTCCCAATCCACATCAGTTGGTCAAGAAAGAATACAAAAGGCCTTGTATGCCTGATCTAGCTCAAAGACTTCTTTGAAAGAAAAAAATACCCACCTTGTTGAAATAGCTCCCAGATGATAATATAGACAAGAAAGCTGAAGAACCTCACTCTCAACGTCTTTCGTAGTGAGTGTTGTGCTTGACTCTCGGATTTCTGTTGAACTTTGAACCTTATTCCTAACCTCTTCTATAATCTTCTCAACTAATAACACATCTGAATCATTTGTTGAAAGGAAGGGAGGTAATCTGAAGTTATACAAGACACTCAAATCCTACCAACCTCTATGATAGTGGGAAAATTCACTTGCTTTTCTAGAGGCAGCCCTTTGATCTAGAATTTCTATATTTCTCAAAGCTTCATTTGTTTCCACACATAACTTGGAAACCATACTCTAAGATTCAGCCACTCGGGGGGCATATTCCTATGGAATTTAGTCAGCCAATGGGCCAACCCTTTCATTTATCTCTTGATCATCCTTTAGAAATTGTAGCACTGATTTTAGAATGGAAATCACAATAATGATTTTCTCCCAATAGGTGGATACCAACCTTCTTTTCACATGAATATTTGTGAACCAATGTGCAACTACTAGCTCTTCATGTAGTTGAGCCTCTTTTTCCTTCATACTCTCCTCCATTTGATCCCTTTTATTGAGAGCATTTGCTAGTTCAAAACCCAACTTTCTAAACTCCTAGTTATGAGTGTGCAAAGCAGACTTGACCTCTTGCTTGTCACTCCTTAGCTTTTAAGTTTCTTCTCGGGCCTTTTGCAAATTTTTAGAGGCCTGAGATCAGACACCATCCGGCTCCTTCCTTATGCTCTCCTAAACACGTTGGTATTTTTCATTCGATTGGTGCTCAACTACAATTTCACCCTTTAATTTGTCAATTTTGACATGCAACTGAATCCGCTCATTCTGAAGCTCTGCAAGAGATCTCATTGATTCCTCATACTAATCTTGTATCTACATTATGTCAGTCATTTCAGCATTTCAGGTCCTAAGTTCTGACTACAGCTGATTCATTATTTCCTTTTTGTTTTCCAACTCAACCTCGTGCTTCCTTAACTTCCAATCTAGCCTCTCATAATCTGTATACACTACCTTCTGAGTGGTCTTGGATAGATCTATCTTGTCACATGAGCGAATTTCATTTAAATCCATACCCACAACCTTGATGTCATAATCCTCCATTTGCATTTGTCCTTCAAGTCTAGATGTGATCGGCTTCATGGTAGTGATCCATAGAGAATTTTGCTCTTCATTGAAATAGGTTTGAATCTTTTTGGTAGCTGGAAACTCAACATTCTTCATCCTCCTTTTCTACTTCCTAGCTTTTTTAGGCCCACTTAGTCACATCAAAAAAAATTTGAAGAGTCTGTGGGGAATCAACTCTATACTACAAGAGAAGCACCAGGGGGTAGACTGAAAAGAGTAATAGAAGGGGAGAATTTGGATGTATGAGCATGTGGGGAGGTGAATGGGAGAGTAATAATTGAAAATGGCAGAATTCCAAATTGAGATTCGACGCTAGAAGGACCAGTTGGGGTAAAAAGAGAAGCAGAAGGAACGGGTGATTTTTGTCTAAATGCAGACGGACCTGGGGTAATGGGTAACATTGATGGTTCAAATTTCTCAATAGGGGCCTTAGATAGGGTGATCAAAGATTCAATACTGGTTGAATTGGATACTACTTGCTCGACACGCAAGGGTACATCATTTGGGGTGTTGAAAATGGCAATGGGTACATTTAGAACCAAAAGTTTGGGGTCTCTGGATGGAGGACCCTTTTCAATAGATGGAGGCAAAGGATTGACCAAAGATGCAAAAGTAGGAAGAAGAGGGGGAGCGAGACTTACGTAGACCACTATTGTCTGAACATTTTGCAAAGTGGACTCTACTTCTTCTTCATGCTCGATCGCTACATCGGGTATGTCCAGGTCTTGGACTCGCCTTTTCTTTGTTCGACACAAAATAGCACATCCTAATCCTTTAGTAGATGATTCTATTGAAGCTTTTTCCTTCTTGTTCTATAATTGATTCTCTTGGGAACCATCCGGTTCTCTTCCCTCTACTTTCGGCATTGGTCGACGATGTGACTTGCGAGTCCTTTTCCCTAGAGCTTCTCCCTCTATCGAACTCTCGTGGTTAGGAAGTACAACGTGGGAGTCACTCCTTTGTTATCTCATGGATAGACTCTAGGTTGTTGTTGTCAAAATCAGCCTCTTGGTCATAAATATCTTCAAACTATTCATCATATGGGCGAAAATCCCTAAGTAACTTATGTATACCTCCCATCTCCTATCGGAACCTCTAGAAATCCATCATCTTTCTTTTTGACCACCCTTCCTTTTCCATTTGATTGTTGAGGATTTTATTTATCGACAGGTCCCTCTGATACTTTTCCTGTGGTGTATAAAATCTTAGCCACCTTGGCCTTTTGGTCGATATGAGGGCAAGGTTGATGTATATTTCTGACTTCTCTTGAGTCCTATTTTTCTTGGACTTCATATAGTCCCGCTTCTCGTGTTTCAGAGGAAAAAACCTCGTTGGATTCTAGTCCCATGTATCATAGATAAGGAATAAGCCTAGGTCCACCAACAAATTTGTAAGCTCCCTCTGTGCTTCCCGCTTCTCTAGTATCACCTTACTGTTTGAAATGCAAAGGGGAAGTGAATATAGCTTTGTTTTGTTCCTTCCTCTGTCATAGGCATTGTTGGCAAGAGTTGCCTAACGGCATGCCTCCAACATGAAAACCCTATCTGTCACAAATCTGGGGAGTCGAAAAGGCTCTCTAACAAAACCATGATATATGATAAATGATCTTCCCCAAAGAAATAATCCACCGGAGTCAGTGAATTTTTCATCCAATTTTAAACCACAAGGGACAAACGACCCATCGAAGGTGGCAATAGCTCTTGAAGCACCGGTCTCAGAAAGTGGTTCACAAACTAGCAATAAGTACATTTTTTTGACAACACATAAGTCCATTCAGAAACTAGCTGACTTAAACCCTCTTCATCAAACCTAAAGACCGACAAATTTTTCTCCAGAAACCCAAAATTTTGATGTAGAATTAAGTGAGCCAAGAAATAAGAATACCTGAATTTGGACTCGGTTTGGTAATTATTTAGTTGCATCAACATATTTGTAGCTACTACATTGGTAAATTCAAAGTATCTCTACCCCCTTTCCCATTTGAGTATTAGATCCAAGGCCATCTAGAAAGTGTTGACCTCTTCATCATCATCTAGGCCAAAAAATCCAAGCCAACATCAAGAAAAGATCTTGTGTGTTGTTTTTAAACTTTTTGAGTACCAGTGGAAAAGTAAATTGACCTCTCGATAGCTTCTCTCTTGTCTCATCCTGATAGAAATTTTCTCTTTGGTTTGCTTCTTCCCATTAAATCTCCATATCTTCCTCATTGAATGACTTGGCATGCCAGTTAGGAGGGATACACAACATATCCCATATAGCTACAACAAAAATCATGACCTTTATCCTATTCCATGTAATGGTTCCAGTTTCTCTGTCAAGTCTTTTGGCACATGAATCCACTAGTTTTGTGCACGGGTGTAAGTCAGGCAACATAAACTGTGGAAAACCATAATTCCATAGTCAAGAGGTAAAACACACAGAGGCACCATATTCTTTCATTCTTTGAAATGCTCCATCTCTAATATTTTTGGGTTTTTTACCAATTTGGGATTAAAAACGTTGTCAGTGGCATCTCGCACCGCCTCTCTGGGAACACTTCTATCTACCAAAACCCTTTTACAAAACTTGAGTGATCGATCTTCAGGCACTAGGGTGTTGGAAAATTATTTTTACCCAAAGACATTAGCAAAAATTGGTTTTTCAATGAAGACTCTACTCTTCTACTAGTCATTGATGGTTCCACCATGGCTGCTTCAAAAGCTGCAGAGAATTTTTATTGAAATGGCCACTTGCTTTGTGTTTCTTCAGAAAAATCTACTTTTTTGGTGTAGTTAATTCCCTTAGAAAGTACATGCAGTTAAGGCTATGTTGTTACCACTACTCCATTAAATGTTGCCAATGAGGTGATATGTGTGGGTTGGAGATCTGTATCCCTTAGGAATACCAAAACCTTTGCAAGAATGGAATTATTACATTCCCTTTGCTGCCTATTTTCATAAATAAACTCGTTGTATCGAGGAGAGTGCCTTTAGTTATGTCAATATTTCTTATTTGATACAAAGTACCCTTGAAAAGATGCACTCATCAGTTTGTTAGATATTAGCATGCTAATCCATGTCTTTTCTCTTACGTGATCTAGTTGATGTTGATGATGGAAAATGATACATTTCAAAAATCAACTTATGTGAGCATTTACTCCCAACACCCAAAAATTAATTTTTGGACCTTATATTAGATTCTCCATATGATTTATTCTTCGCTCCCCGACTGTTTGGATATTTTACCATTGTCGTGTAGCCAACAATAGACCTTCCAATATTTGGTTTTTTCAACACCTCTTTTCTATAAATAGCTATGCCACATTAAGGCTATATTCATTCGAAAAGTAAGTCTTTTGCGTTTAGCTAGCCTTTTCTCCATTTCCATATCATCTTTCACTTTACTGCTTTAGCCATGTCTATAGGCCTAGGCACTCCTATTCGTCTACTTCCATGAAGGCTGCAATATTCCTTCATTGGGGAGATTACTGTTGACAGAATCAAGCCCCTGGTAAAGAGGTGTGACCGGCTTGGGGTAATTGCATTATGTTGGATCATTGACATGGACTTCATTGAGGACAAAAACTAGATGAGGAGTAATTGCAACATCTTGTCTCGCTTCATGGCCTCCCTTCTTGACCTAAATATCACCAAAGCTCAGATAGTGGATTTGTGTTGTTGAATATTCGACGCCTCTCTACTGGAAGGCCTTAATGAGATTGTGAAAGTTGTCATCCCTAGTGTTTGCATCCCAAGTGCGATGGACCTTTGCAAGTATGTTGATCATGGTGTGGACGTGCCCTGGCTACCCTTTCTAATTGAATTTCACACCATGGACCTTGAAATTCACTGCACTCTATCTCTACCTATGGCCAACTACTTCCTACGAGAGTATGGTGTGGAAGTTGTCCATGAGTTCAACTTTAGGAAGAATTTTTGAGCTTTTGGCATACAATCACGAAGACTAGGGCCAAGGTTTGTATGTTGTTTGATGTTGTGTCCCCCATTTTCCTACCAATGAAGAAGAAGAAGAAAAGAATGACTATGGGAAACATGTCTGTGTAACTATGGCTAGAGGCCTACCCTTTTTATTTTTTGTAACATGCCTCCATTTTTTTCTTTTTTGCACTTTTCCTCAAAGACCCTTTCTCGATTTTTCTCAAGAGAGCTTCAAGTTAAAAATTTGAGCCTTGAGTTGTATTTCACTTGTAAATTTCAATGAATATATAATATAATACAGTGTTTTCCTACTTATTTTGTGTTCTTCATTTTCCTTATGGCTTATTCTCAAAAATAAAACATGTTTATAAAATTTCACATATGGTACATAACTGTGAATTTTTTTAAAGAATATCATACTTTAATGGAACAATTTCAGATAAATACCATTCACTAGTATTTCTAAAGCATTTCCCTCCATGTCTTCAAGCTCGTATGCATTATTTTCCTTCCATGCGCTAATTCGGAAGGGTCCCTTCCATAACGCTTCAAATTTAGAGTGTTGACATGGTTTTGCAGCACGCTCATCATATTTTAGCACTAGGCTTCCTTCCTGGAAATATGGGTTGGAAGTCTTCTTGTTGAGCCATCGCTTGACTTTCTATTGGCGATCGATCATGGCTCCAAAGGCCTTCTCCCTATCTTCCTCAAACTTGAGGATTTCTGCTATATGTAGCTCCATTCCACCGCTTTCCTCTATTTCTAAGGCTTTTAGTAATTGTAAAGCAAGGAGTTCCATGGAAATAGGTAAAACCGCCTCTTTTCCATACACTAATTGATAGGGAGATGTCTTTAGGATCTACTTTGACATGATCTGATCTTCCCACAAAGCTGCCTGTAGGTGCTTGTGCCATTCTTTTTTTCATTCAAACCTAATACACTTGATTAACCTAATTAGGTTTTTGTTTGTTGACTCAGCTAATCCATTTCCTTATGAGTAATAGTTTGATAAAGTCTTGAGGTAGATCCCATTCTTAATAGAAAAATCCAACATCCTCGATCCTACAAAGGCCCGAGCATTGTCGGATATGGCAGTTTTTTGTGAACCAAACCTAGTCACCAGCTCCTCAAGGAAATTAACAATCTCGCCCTCAGTAGAATTTTTTAGGGCAATGGCCTCTGTCCACCTTGTGAAGTAATCAGTCACGATGAGGATCCATTTGTGACCAGCACTAGAGATAGGATTTATCATTTCAACAAATTCCAATCACCATTGAGCAAAAGGCTCTTAAGCTATGATGGGACTTAAAGGCAAAGCATAATTTTTCCTCTTGCCGACAAAAAATTGACACTGAGTACACTTCTATACCAAATGGTGTGCTTCAGAAAATATTAAAGGCCAATAATATCCTGCTCACATGATTTTTTAGGGCGGTAGTTTAAGCAGAGAAATGTCCACCCTCAGGACTACTATAAAATTTTGTTAGGAGCCTTTATTCTTGGTGCTTGTCTAAACATTAGAGTAGTACACCATCATAGTTTCTTTTAAATAAAATCCCTTCAATTAATACATACCTAGTGCCTTGTAATCGGTATATCTCCTTTTGTGGAGTGGGAGACTAGTTGGGTAGTGTCCCTTTTGCATATTTCACATCTTCTCCGCCACTCAAGAGTCATCAGACTGAAACTAATTTGAGTAGACTTGATCAATCTCCTTGTCAGCTTTAGATCCTGACTCCTGTGCAAGGCACTCACAAAGGCCTCTTCCTCGAACTAGCTTAGTCGGTTTGATGTCCACATCGTATTCCAGGATCTTGGTGATCCAATTGGCTCTCTTCTCAGTTATTTCTCCTTCATTAATATATTCCCTTACTCTTGGGTGAGCAACCAAGATGGTGATTTTATTGGCCGACACCAAGTGTCAGAACTTATTAAGGTTCTTAACAATGGCAAAAGCCTACTTTTCTACAAAATTGTATCTAGTTTCATAACCTTTGAGGGTTCTTGAATGAAAAGTGATCAGATTCTCCCCATTATTCTCTTCATCCTAGGCTCTGAGTGAGTACAGAAGCTATGATATTCTTATAATTGTATACATAAAGCAGTAAATCTTTCAAAAATTCCAGATTGGCCAACACTGAAGCAACGAAAAATAGCCTTATTTATCTATTCAAAAGTTGTCTTGCCTTCAGGGGTCCATTTGAACATCAAGTTCTTCTTGAGCATCAGCGTGATGGGTCTCGTGATGCTTGCAAAGTCTAAAATGAACTGGCTAACAAAATTAATCTTCCCTATGTTATCGCAAAAACTAGCAATGCTCGTTCCACAAATAACCCCCCTATGAAACTTGTTTGTTTCCTAGGTTCATGATGTTCAAGCACGCAAAACGAGGTATTTTCAATCCACCTAAAAATGTGTTCCAAAATCTCAGGTAGTCAATTTGAGCATCCCCCCACATTTTCCTCACAAATAACTTCGAAACGAGTACCTTCGTGAGCCCTCACTGTCAATACTTAGTAAAATAGTGAAAAGTGCAGTTGGCCTAAAAAATAGTGCCCTACTTCACTTGCAAAAATTGACTATGTTGAAAGTGCAAGGGCACACAAAATCAGCGCCCTTGCACTTAAGTGATTTTGAACGTTGGTGCAAGGGCGCTGAAAAAGTGTGCCATTGCACTTAACTTTGTAACTTAGCCAATTTTTGGTTGTGGCGCCCTTTTTAAGCTTGTTTCCACTTTTCACTAAAAGTGTCATTTTCCATACCTCAATTAAAGGGTCAACTTAAGTTGATGTTAAACACTTCTAGATCATTTAAAAGTGATTCTTATTCATTTCTTTTGACTTCTATCTTGTTCTTCGCCTCCTTTCTTGTTGGGCAATCAAGCTCTTAGCTAAAAAATACATTTTTATAGTCCACGCATTCTTTCAAGTTTTGATTTATCTTTCACTTTGTTTCAGGTACACTCTTTATTTCTTATGCTCATGATTTGATTTCTAAATCACATTTTTCTTTGTTCTTATTCATGCTATTTTAGATTTTCATTTTTGTTTTAAAAATTTGCTTTCTCTCCCAAGATGCATGTTTCTCATTCACGTTTGTCTCTTCTTTTCAAAAACGCATGTTTCTTATTTTTTGTTTCCCGTTCATGTTTTCTCCATGCATGTTTTTCTCTTCTCCATTTGTGTTTTCTCCATTCGCATTTTTCAAATTCATCTAGGGATTTTGAGGAAAATGTTAAGGCGTGAAAAATTGATGCCTTCTTCTCTCTTTCGTGTTTCTTACACTCCATTCTTAGCAAGCTTCAAAGATCAATGAATTTTAAAATTTGCAAGTTATACATTTCAGCAAAACGTTGAACTCATGATGCCAAGGAGTGAAAGATCAGTGCCATTACATCAAGATTATTTTTCCCAAATGTTGAAGCACTGAAAAAGCACACTTCTACACTTTCATTCACAAATTTTCTAAGTCCAAGTGTCATGGCGCACTTTTTTAGCGCCCTGACACTTTTCCTTGAAACACAAAAAATTCTAAGCCTGAGTGCAATGGTGCACTTTTTCAGTGTCATTGCACTTCATGAAATTCCTCTAAGTGTAAGGGCATTAATTTTTAGTGCCCTTGCACTTTTGGCAGTTTTGCCTTATCCTTTTCTAAATGACTTCGTTTTCACTCCCAAATGTCATTCCTCTGCTCTTGCATCATTTTTCGTGCCTCATTCCTCATTTCACGCTTTCTCAATATCTTTCCTCGCTTCATGCATCCCAATGTTGCTTTTAAGCTAACAGTTGTTGATTCTTATTTGCATTTTAGTGCCTGATATCAACAAGGGATCTTTTCACATCTTGAAGCTGAAGTGATCTTAGATGATAGCTAAGAAGCCTCCCTAATCTTCAAAAGTTGAAGGCAAGATTAAATACAAATACCAAGGCATTTATCCGCTGATTGTGGTGATTTCAAAAGTTGATGAGATCAAAGACACCGAGGTTGGCCATCAAGACCTTGTTGATTTTGTGAAAAGGACCGAACAAAAGCCTCTCGAAGACTCTCTGAGAGTTATCATGCATAGTAACTTACATCTTATCTCTACATTCTTGAATGCTACACATCACATGGAGTTTGTCCTCCAAGTTGCATCTCACTACATCCAAGAAAGCAGAAGTGTCATTGATTCTTCTGAAAATGAGGTTTTGAGACTAGATCTAGACTTCTTCGATATTATCTTCAAAGTCCCGCAAATGGAGAAGTATGTTGACATTTCAATACAATCAGCGCAGGAGGTCTATGACACAGATCTGAATAAGGCTAAGTACTTGATAAATACTCAATGGTTGAAACAACTGAGGCATACTATTTCCAGATGCCCGAAGGAACTTCCTCGAGTTGACTTCAAGGAAGATATTAGAGATATGATAATACTTTTGAGCAAAGTGAAGGGACTGCTAGAAACATCTCATTTTCATGATTGGATGTACGAGTGCATTCAAATCATAAGAAGGAAAAAGGCTCAAATTAACTGGGGTAAACAAATCAGTGATGCAATTCATGAGCAGTTGATTAATGTGCCAACCACCTTGAAGTTTTATATGACTTCATACCTAGTGTACACTATATCTGTGATGAGACAATTCACAGGCTTATCTACAAAAGTGAACCAGCTTTCCACACCTGTATATAATTACTTCTACTAGCTAGAATTGAAGGAAAGTCATCATCATTTCAGGAGGGTCACCGATGCCTTTTTCGCGCCATTGCTTTTCAGCTTTGACCCAACTCTCAAGAAAAAGACAGTATCTAATGAAGCCTAAAAAGAGGTAAGTAAGTTCAGATGCATATAACTTCAATTCTCGACTTTTACTTACATAAGGGTAGGATGCTATACCGGTTGCCCTTACATGTTGCCTAGATATCCTTCGAACAAGTAGATTTTGATGGAATTATGCAGGTCGCTGATTTCATTTCACAAGGAACGTTGAAGGATACATAAGCCTAGTTTTAAGTTCCCATTGACAATCGATAGATATACCATCAAGAGTGTGCAAATGGAAAAATCAGTCTATGCCGAGATGCAGATCATGATGATCAGGACCTACAAATACAAACTTGATTTTGATTATCGAGATGTCAAAAAGAGGCTAAAAAAGGATATAAACATGGATATCACTTTGAGGACATTTGGGTCGATCGCAAAAATGAAGAATTTGTTCGTAAGATGGATTGGTGCAAGTTGACTGTTTAGCAGATCAAGGATCTTGGTGTTGCTGATCTACCAGAGGATTTCATAGATCTTGGTGACATCATGAATGTTGCTTATGATGAACAACAAATATTCAAGAAACCCTTGCCTACAATTCAATGGTCAAAGAAGGAGAGCATTTCCATTAGAGAAAGGTTGGCCCCAATTTTGGCTCACTGTTGAATGGTTACATAAGCATGGTTTTCAGATGAAGACTTTTAGAACAGAGTCTGAAGGAGAAGTGTTTGAAGCACAGGACAATTTACAACAAAAATCCCACACCAAAGATAAATATGTGGCTATTCCCACATCCTCCAGAAAGGGCCCTAGGATCAAATTCACTATTGGCAAGAAGGATGTTCGAGCCATCCGTGAGGAGGAAACTACAGAATCTGAACCATCCTGCTCAAAAGGAAAGGAATCTATTTCTGAAGACATGGATTCTAATGAGGAAGAAAGTACAAGTCATCAATCTCCTAAAGATGAAGATTTAGAAGAAACAGACTCTGATGAGGAAGAACATTCCAAAGATGAACATGAGTTTGAAAGTGACCAAGGAGGTGAGAAAGAAAAAGAGGATTCAGAGAATGATCAACAGGAACTCAGGCATGATGAAGAACAAGCTATGTCTCCACCCAATCATGTAGCTAAATATTTTCCCCAATCATCATCACCGGTAATTTCAAGCATTCCTCGTACATTCCCTATTCCAAACACTCATCTACCACCTCTTTCTATGTTGCCTATTCCCACATCTGCCATACCCATGGTGGACATAGCACCACTCCCTATAGCATAGATCATAATAGATACTCCTTCAGTAATGAGTATTCAAATGGTTGAATTTTTATTAGGTTCTCCATCATCTATTCCTGGCTTGTCATCACAATCATATGATATCAATTCAAAAGCTAAGTTTATGAGTGACTCTCTGCAGAATCAGGTCAATGTGCAGGTTTCTAGAACACAAAGGAAAAATACTTCACCAATTGTTTCCATACCTATCCTTCCTTTAGAAGTGGCAATAACAAAATAATTGATAGTCAATCAGGAAGCAACTACCTCCTCTCTTCCCCTGTGGTTGGTATCCCAAGTATCGAAGAAAAAGAAGCAAATGATTTCTCTAGAGGAGCTCAATCTTGAAGAGATAGCCCCTCCAAAGGCCAAGGGTAAGATGAAGGAAAAAGTATATTCACGGCTTTAGGTTGACAAAGCAGGTCAGAAATATGCAGAGATTGGAATTCCACCTCAAGAGGAAGGAGATTTTAATATGGAGGACTATACAATAACACGAGTCCATCTTGGCAAGGTTACTAATGAAAGTGCCAAGGCTATTGGCAGAAAGACTAGACAAAATGGAGCAAGCTCATGACTTATACAAACAAAGGGTAGAGAATTATATCAGTATTGATAGAAATCTTGTAGGATCTTCCAATAATGCACAACCATTGGCAATGGTAAGCTCTGAGGACCCAGCTATCAGGAAGGCTGAGAGATTTCTCTCCAAAGGTAAAGTATTGTATGACTTCATCAACAAAGTTGTAGAACATGATTCTCAAGTTATAATTGCCACAGATGAGAAGGCTACTCAGATAGCTCAGCTCAAATTAGAGCTAGATAAAGAAGAAGTTGTCCTTTCCCAGGAGCTCAAAGAAATAGAAAATGCATGTCATTTTTCTCCCAAATGAAATAGGTAAAGCTAAGCAAACTGGTGGAAGTCGGGGTTATTCTCGACAAGGAAAAATATGTTGAGGTAAGGGAATCATTGAAGCATCGTATTCAAATGTTCAAATCTCTTACGAAAGATCTCCACTAGGTTTAGGAATATTTAGAAGAACATTGGATTATTCTTGAAAAAAGAGTTAAGGAGTTGCCAGGCAAGCTTCTCGAAGAAAACCGTATCTTCCTTCTAGCCACAGAACTATCCCTGATCTTAAAAGAAGCCATCATGAGTCAAGTAGAGAGTGCAGACTTTTCAGATGCCTCCATAAATGATCTTTGTGATATTAGACTCACCCTCGATAACCTTAAGATGCATCTTGATAGGTGTAAAAATATTCTATCATCCGCTAGGAGATCAGTCACGAGGATTCACACCATTGTGGATTACACTGTTGGTCTAGATGAAAAATCCATACAGGAGACCAGGAAGAAATATGAAGACTTTCGTGCCCAAGCAAGGAACCATGAAGACTCCTGATTTTCCAACATTGAATATTTTGATGCATTCTCATATGCATTTTGTAAATATATTTTGACATCTTAAATGTCATTTTGTAAATTGTAATTACACCGAAAATATGAGATGTAATTCCACTGAGAAAATTTACACTTTGACTTAGTCAAAGTTAGGGTTCCCTATTTTTTCTCATCTAATTCCCTAACTTTACTCCACTAATTTCCTAGATTAGGTCTTCTCTCTTTTCTATAAATAAGAGAGATTCCTATTGTAATAGTGACCCTTTAGTATTTTGCAACAAAGTGCTGCCCCTTTGAAACGAACATTGAAACTTTGTGTTCAATTTTGTGAAATTGAATTTAATCAATAAAGAAGCAAGTTGCATGCCAGAATTTTTGTTGCAATCAATTCTCTCTGGATTTGAGTAAGATTGGTGGTGATTAGTGAATAGTATTTGAAGGCCTTCAAGTAGTTTATGTAAACTTTGTGTTGCATCTATTATTTGGATTTACTTTTGTGTGTGGATATTTTGGTTGAAAGATCGACAAGAATTTGTGCTTGTAATCATTCATGTGATTTGAAGAATTGTTGCATCTAAGAAGAATTTATGCTTCTAATGCAACAAATGATACTTTTGCAAATCCAGCATTGAAAAAGCTACGAAATGACTTTATACCTTTTTGAGCTTTCCCTTTTTCTTTATTTTTTTATTATAAATTGTTGTTTGGTGTTTCTGCACATCAACAACTCAGAAAGAATAAAAGTTATCCTATCTCTCTTGAAAGGTTGATCTCTATGAACAAAGAGATAACCCCAAGGTCTCACGGGTGTCAGGTCATGACAATGCAGTAGAACAAACTCAATGATAAAATGTGAAAATTCTAGTAATCACAAGGGATCTTACGTAAAAATGTTGGAAGCTCTAAACTCATCAGATTGTAAGATATGGTGATGCTTTAATTTCTAGTTTTAACCATATAATAAAAGAAACAACAAAAGATGAGAGTTTCAGAAGTCCTAATGTTAACACTACTCCTAAGATTAACCTTGCAAATGATGAAATACTTGGAATGGACCAATCCCTTAAACTAATTTTTTTTCGACCCAGGCTATACCTACAATCTTGCAAAAAATAATGTAATCTTCTAAGTTGTTAAAGATTTTCAGGCTGTAGGCATTCATTCAATAAGATTGAATGAATATCTACAGTTGAACTAAGCACATGAATATCAGGTACGGGTTGACCTTACAAAGCATTCCCACAATCAAGAAGCTGCCCAAAGTATGAACCAGGGATTGCTACAACACTCCAAACATTAAATCACAAGCATTACTAACTAAACCTACGATGTATTCAACATTTCCTAGTGATTTAAGAGATAGAACAAGAACCATGCAAGATTATTCAATGCAAGAGAAGGCACCAATCATAACACAATGTATGCACTTTGTATTAAATCATCACATTTGTAACAATTCCAATCTGTTACAACACTTACTTGAAATGTAAAAACTAACTTCTAATCTTCTAACATGCTACTCTATTGGTAAATCTACTGATTACAAGTCTTCTGACTCAGTCAGCCAATCTAAACCGAACCTTTAACCTAACCTAATGATCTCAAAACTCCACCGAACATTTACAAAAAAGGCAAAGTGCCATACTTATAGAAACATGCCCGCATGAACCAAAGCTACGGTTACAAAGAAGCTCGACCACCAACCAAATCAGCCCCGACAGCCAGCAATAACTCATTGTCAAGCAATGAATGCAGCAAGGACCCCCATTAGATCATTCTGGGATCGCACAAATTCAGGGAAAATATCCTCGAGCCACACCCACCAAAAGACTTCACCTACGCGAACAACAATGCACGCGAAAACACCAGCTCGAACACAAGCCCGATCAGATCCGAGCTGGGCAAACAAACGGCTCTGATCGAACAAAACCAGGTTGAGCCCCCTTAGATCATGTTTTCCCATCATTAATGGCCACCAACCAAATCGAACTTGCATGCAGGCACGGGTTTCATCATAGCAGTCATAAAGTCCACTTGACTACACCTGTAGATCACATCAAATCTTCAAAGTACACCCATTCTTCCCTCAACCCCAACAGCAACCACCAACTCGATCCAACCTACATTCAAATGGGCAACCATTAATGCTCAATACATCATCAAAATCCAAGCAAGTCCATTAGACTTCCCAAGGCAAGAAAATCAAGCATAAACCCAGGCGGAGGCAAAACCAAAACTAGGCGGGGACGGAGCCAAGAGAAAAATGGAACGGAGAAACAAAATCGGTGGAGGCGGAGGTAGAAACAAGACGAGAAAGGAAGGGAAACAAGCAGAAATGGAAACAAGACTGGAAAGGAAGGGAAATAGGCGGAGGTGGAAACAAAACCAACCCCGGCGGAAGCGGAGCTGGAACGGGAATGGGAACCGAACCGTGAACTTTATGAAAGTTCAAAGTTAGGTTCCATCCAAGTCCTAGTTCCAGTGAAAGAAAGGAAGACCAAACTAGACCAAAGGCAAAAAAACCAGCCCGAAGGTCGAACACAACAAAATGACAAAGACACGGAAGAGACAAGCGGAGCCTGAATGGGGAAAGGAACAGAACCGTGAACTTTATGAAAGTTCAAAGTTAAGTTTCATCTCGGTTCTGCCTCTGAAAAATGAAGGAAAAAGCTAAGCGAAGAAAACCCAAGGGAGGAAAACCAACCCGAAGGCTGAAACAAACAAAACAACGGGAAAAACAAGAATACAGGAGGTGGAGCCAGAATGGGAACAGAAACCAAACCGTGAACTTTATGAAATTTCAAAGTTCAACACCATCTCGGTCCCACCTCCGACAAAATGAAAGGGAAAGTGAAGCAAAGAAAACCTAAGGGAGGAAAGTGACCCTTAGGACAAAAACAAACAAAACAAAGAAGAAAGCAAAAGAGCGGGAAGCAAAGCCGAAATGAGAATGGGAACAGAACCGAGAACTTAGCCAAAGTTCAAATTTAAGTCCCATCCCGGTTCCGCCTCTGGAAGAATAAAAGAAACAAGGAAAACAAGGCAAACAAGGAAAATATAAGGGAGAAAACCAACCCTTAGGACACAAACAAAAACACCAAGGGAGAAAATAGAAGGCAAAAGAAGACCACCTTAAAGAGGACATCCGCAAGACTCCAAAACCATTAGGAACTCAACACAAAGGAACCCACAACCAAGGCAAGCACCAAAGACCAAAACCCCCAAGATTTTCAAAGATAAGCACAAAAGAGGGAGCAAGCCACAGAAACGGGCCAAAAAGGCAGGCCAAGAGAGGGTCCCTACTTTCAGTGGGGCATGTGTGCAAAACTACAAAACATAAATCACATCCGGTATCTCTATGCTTTTCTTTGACAAGATAGAGTTATTGGACTTACTACTTTTTGTTACATTTTAGTTGTTAGATCTAGAACTTCCAAATCGTGAAGCATTGTAAAATAGCTTCTCTGAAAAAAGAGAGAAGCATGAATGTAACACACCCCCCCATTTCATAATTGTAGTGTACATTGTGTAAATACTTTATTAGTTTTACCATACCTTCTATTAGCAGTAAGAAGGGCGCCTCCCCTTTCTAAGAGGAGAGATTCTATCTCACATAGTTGTGGCTGAATTCTAGGTTGAGTAATCTATTGAAAAGTTGATTACATAATTTTCACCCAACAGTTTTTTGGTGACTCCATTGTGAAATGAATCACGCAATCCAAGAATCGTGCTTTTGATTGAAGTGAATAAGCTTTCTAGTTTCTTATTGTATATTGTATATTTTCTCTATAAATCTTCATCCTTTTCAGATCTGCATTATGGCGAACTAAAGCTATACACGAGGATTGAGGGCTCAAGGAGTTATAGATCTGCTTTTTGAGGAGTTGTTGTAGCACAATTTTCCATTTATATCTTCATGAGTAAAATCATAGTTGCAACGCACTATGAGTTATACTTCATATAAACAAAGATCTCCTCTTCCACTTGTTTTGTTTGTCTATAGCAGATGTCCAGCTTGGGTACCTATCGTGCAACTAGTTATGGCTGCACCACCTGCAGGACCATGGGGGAAAGCTTTTGGCCCCTTCGCTTGGCTGCACCTCTGCATGATCTTCTGCGTGTTTCATGGAAACACCTCCCAAATTTTATCGGTGACAGCAAACAACACCTCGATGAACACATCACTACTTTCTACATTGTTTGTGGCATTCTTGCCATAGAACATGAAGATGTTTCTGTGAGGTTGTCCATCGAATCCCTCCAAGGGGTTGTTGCAGAATGGCTCTACACTCTTCCCAAGGCTTTGATCACCAGCTGGGCCACTCTGTAAACAAATTTTGAAGAGAGATTTAAGCCCGCCAAAGACATGCATGCTTTGTTAGCATAATTGATGACCATGCGGAGAGAGGCTCATGAACCAATGAGAGAATTTGAGGCTAAATTCAACAATTTGGTGACATGGATCCCACAAGATTCCAAACCAACAAATCATAACTTAAATTTATTTTTCATCAACACCTAGTTACCCAAAGTAAGTTTCTTCTTACATAGGGAAACTCTTCCCAATGTTGAAGCGGCACAGCAATTAGCTACAAGCCTTGAGGATGATATGATCTTCGTCAGAGAGATCAGGACTAACAACAACTCCAACACAAATAAGAGGATGCAGGCATCAGGATCTTCAACATCCAATGCCAACACCCCTAGCACCAGTTCCAACTTTATAGATCCCATGGTGCAATGGCTAGCAAATGAGCTCCTCGCTTTGAAGAAGCAAGTTTCCAACAACAATACCAATTACAAAGACATCCCAAGAAGGACTTTCCCTAACTATGTCAGAAATAATAATCAAAACTATCTTCCAGCACCACAAGGTAGGCTCACTATTGAAGCCCCACCTACCAATGTTGTTGTAGGATATTACGAAGCTAAACAAGAGGATTATGCATAGCTAGACTATCCTGAAGAAGAAAAATGTCGATCTTTTCCAAGATGAAGAGACAGAATCAGTTGGCGACTCCAAGATCGGCTATTCGCAAATAACGGATGAAGAGGAGGAACAAGACTTGGTGATAGACACTTACATTGTTTTTACGCGGCATCAACAAAGCCAACTTGACAAAGCTCAAGCTGCTGCTCCACCCGAAAAGGAAAAGTTTCCCATCACGATTGCCAAAAGAGGATCTCCTCTCCCTTGGAAACCTAAACAATTAGTGAATCCATAGGTAAGTGCATCACATCCCTCTCCATCAACTCCTATTGTCCCCAAATCCAATCATCCAGTTTCGAAGACCAACATGCCTTTCATTAAACCAGTTAGCGAAGTCACTACATCCAGTCTACAAAACTCTTTCCAAGCCTTTGACATCATTGATCATGCAAAGAATACAAAATTCCAAATGTCTGAGGCGAAATACCTCAAAGCTAACCCTGACCAATTTGATAGACTCGTCAAATTCGTTAAGGATCAAGGAATTACTCCAATTCAGGATTCACCCCTTGAAGTTCTAGTTGCTCCTAAACCTAAGGCACTGTAGAATAATTTTATATCCAATCCTCCCACAGCCTCTGGACGCATTGATCCATTTTTCATCTCCTTGCTAGTAAATGGTTTCAAACTGAGTAATTGTGTCATAGACTTTGGTGCCTCTGATAATGTGATGCCCACCAAGGTGGCTACTACATTGGGTTTGGACATGACCAAGACTTTTAGCCACTATTTCTCTATAGAGAATAAATAGGTGCCCTTGATCGGTCAGATCAAAGATGCACAATATGTGTTTGTTGCATATCTAGATAAAAATATTAAAATGGCAATCCTAGTGGTCGATGTACAAGCATCTTATGGAATGCTCCTCGAATGTAATTTCTACAAATATGTTGGGGGAGAACTAAGTATGGATATTTCTAAAGCTAGAATACTAGTAAAAGGCATAATGCAAAAGATGATTCCTAAAAAGGAAGCAAAATTCTCGGTGACCCAATCAAATGATCCAAGGGCCAATATCCTGTTTGAATCTTCAGGAGTGGGAACTTACTATCTTCAAATGGAAAAGGTTGGTGACTCTTCAATAGCATATGAGTTGGAGAGTGTTGAATCTCATTCTATAACGAATGAGTCATCACCAAATGATTTGTCGACGTTAGATCCTGAAACTTTGCCAGAAGATGAATTTCTAGATTTTGACACCGTTAGCCTCGATGATCCAAATGGCGTTTGGTTGCTGGAGTTTGATGGTAGTTGTTCTTCAACCGGTTCTGCAGTTGGGATGGTTTTCATCTCTCCTAATGGAAATTTCTTCCATTTTTCTTTCAAACTACAATTTGCTAACACCAACAACATCGTCGAATATGAAGCCTTGTTGTTGGGAATGCAAGTGGCACATAAGAAAGGTATTAAAAATATTCATGCACAGGGTGATGTCAAGCTGATAGTATGTTAGGTGAGAAACCCATATAAAACAAAAAATGATATACTTAGGCATTATTGCAATCTCGTTTGGGATCGCATTGAAGAGTTTGAAGCTTTTGATATCTTTGTGGTGCCAACGGAATACAATGGCAGGGCAGATGCTTTAGCAATATCAGCCACGCTCCTCATCCCGCATAAGGATTTTCAAGGTTCCACCTACACAATTGAGTTGGTTTTCCATCCAAGCATCCCAATAGTTCAAAGAACTAGTAGATCTTCAACGATGATCATCAGATAGTTTCCTTCTTAGAAAAGGAAAAAAAATTCAATGAACTATATTTCAAAGGGAGTGATTCTCCTCCACGAGAATTCATGTCTGATGTAGATCTAGTCACCGATGAAGAATTGCTACAACTTAAAGGGAAAAAAATCCCTAAGGGATTGGTGTCTTTGGAGAGACTCTTTGACAAACATGATTGTTATGTCAAAAATCAACTCGCTGACTCTGATTCGTCAAATGAGGTCGAGCAGTATAACTTGGGGACTGAAAGTGATTCAAAGATGGTGAACATTGGAAAATGTTGCACCGTCAAGGAGAGAAGATAGTTAATCAGGATATTACAAGAATATATTGATGTCCTGGAATATTCATATGAAGACCTAAAATATTTTTGATCGAAAGAGGTGCAACATGATATTCCCTTGAAAGTTGGAGCGTTGCCTTTCAAGCAAAAATAAAGGCAATACAATCAAAAAATCTTTGGAACAATCCTTGCAAAGGTCTATAAAATTTTGAATGCGGGAATAATTTTTCCAATCCACCATTCAACGTGGATAGTGAATATCATCCCGATGTGCAAGAAGAATGGTGAGATCCGCATCTACGTAGATTTTAGAAATCTCAACCAGCTGTCACTCAAGGACAATTACCCTCTTCTTGTCTTGGATCAAGTCTTATAGAATGTGACTAGATCTGAGATGCTCTCCATGCTAGATGATTTCTCTGGTTACAATCAAATTGAATTTACTTCAAATGATCAACATAAAATGGCCTTCACGATTCCATGGGGTACCTTTGCATACCGCAGAATGCCTTTTGGATTGATAAACATCGGTGCTACTTTCCAACGTGCTATGGACCTGGCTTTTTGTGACGAGATTGGTAATTTCATTGTAGTGTATCTCGACGATCTCATGGTATTATCCAAAAAGCTTCATGAACACTGCAATCACTTGAGGCAAATCTTGGAGAGATGTCGTCAGCATGGTATTTCCCTAAATCCTAAAAAGTCAATCTTTGGGGTTACAGAGGGAAAAATTCTTGGCCACGTGGTGTCTACCAAAGGGATTAAGATCAACTTAGAAATATTCAATGGCATAAAATATCTCTCTATGCCATCAAGTAAGAAGGTTGTTCACTCCTTCTTCGGTAAGGTAAATTTCCTACGAAGGTTCCTCTCAAACTTTTCAGAAAAGACTCGTCATATTGTCAATATGATGAAAGGTAATACCACTTTCCACTGGACTACAGAAGGGAAGGCCACATTTGACAACATCAAGGAGGAAATTTCTCATGCT
This sequence comes from Sequoiadendron giganteum, assembly GCA_007115665.2. NCBI lineage: Eukaryota > Viridiplantae > Streptophyta > Pinopsida > Cupressales > Cupressaceae > Sequoiadendron > Sequoiadendron giganteum. The sequence goes on along the minus strand of CM021101.1, from coordinate 316,033,119 downwards.
CTAGTGTTGGTTTGTCCTGATTATACCAAAGATTTCATAATGTACAGTTCTGCTTCCGAGCATACACTTTCAACTATTTTGGTGTAGGAGAACCACGAGGGTTTTGAATCGCCCATTGCATTCATGAGTTGTGCCCTGAAGGACTATGAGTTGAAGTATTCTCAGATGGAAAAACATGCCTTTGTCGTGGTCAAGGTTGTTAAACATTTTCGGTTTTACATCTTGAATAGTCATGTCAAGGTCTTGGTTCCCAATACAACTGTTAAATCCATTTTAACACAGTAGGAATTCAGGACAAAAAGAGGTAACTGTGTTGCCAAGATTCAAGAGTATGACCTAGATATTAAACCCACCAAGCTAATACGGGGATGTGGACTGTGTTAACTTATTGCAGAGAACAACCCTGATGAAGAAGTTTTAAAGGATGAAGAAGCTTCGGAAAAGGAACTAGATTCAAGTGAACTACCCATGGTACTGTCTATCAGCACCATCGATGAGTGGTATTCTAACATCAATCATCTCCTCACTTACGATGAATGCCCAAATAATTTGACATCAAAAGAAAAGAGAACTGTCGAGTCAAAATCAACCAATTTTGTCTTATGGGACAATGGCTTATACAAGCGTACAGTGGATGACACTTTTCTGTGATGTGTAGATAAAGAACAAAAAGAAAAGTTGTTGAAGTCATACCATGACTTGGCATGTAGAGGAAATTTTTCCACAAAGTACTATTGGACCATGCTCTTTCTAGGTATGCAAGTGCGAGCTATGTCAACAATTTGTTGGCAGGCCTAAGCTGGCGGCTTTGTCGTTAAAGCTCGTTGTAATAGAAGAACCTTTCCAAGAGTGGGGAATCGAATTCATCAGTGTGGTCAATCCATCATCAAGTGTCAGACATGTCTACATCCTGACTGTGACTGATTATTTCACCAAGTGGGTGGAGGCAGTTCTTACTAAGCGTGCAACTTTTGATGTGGTGTGCAATTTCTTGAAAGAGAATATCATTTCCAAGTTTAGCGCGCCAAACAAAATCATCTCTGACAACGCTTCTTCCTTCTCATCAAATGAGATCACCAGTTTCTATTTTGAACATGGAATAACCTTGTCACATTCTTCTGACTATTACCCACAAGGTAATGGCCAGGCTAAATCAAGCAACAAGAATTAGATGACCATCATCCAGAAGCTAGTAGATGAAAATCAGTGTTTATAGCACAAGGCTTTGTATGATGCCTTGTGGGCAGACAAGATAACTCCAAAGTGGGCAATCGGTATGTCCCCCTTTCAACTCTTGTATGGGTTGAATGTCGAGATTCCTATAACCCTGGAACTTCCAGCCCTCAAGTTGGCTAAGGCTATTGAGGATGAGACTTTTGATAGTTTTGTTGATAAGCGTATAATGTATCTCTCTGAATTGGAAGAGAAACGAGTTCAGGTTGTTGATCGCATCACAGAGCACCAGGAACAATTAAAGAAGCTTTTTGAAAAAAAGGCCTAAGTCTCGAGATTTTCAAATTGGTGATCTCGTTCTCCTATGGGACAAATGAAGAGAACCAAAAGGTATGCACGGGAAATTTGACTCACTGTGGAAAGGAGCTTTCCAAGTTCACCAGTTGTATGGTGAGAACAGTTTATTGCTAGCATACGGAGATGGAACGTTGTTCACCCTTCCTCACAGTGGACAACACGTCAAATACTTTACACAATAAAGTGATGAGCGTTCCAAATGTAAATATTTTCATTTTTAGTCCTTTGTGTCTTTTTAAGTTATGTCGTTGCCTGACTCCAAGCCCAATGGATGGATAAAGGCACTTGAATTCTAGAGTTCTTCTCCCTTCACTCGTTTGAGAGGATGACTAAAGAAAGATCCCTAACAAGATCCAACTGTTATCGCGGAAACTAGCAGCACTCGTTCCACAAATAACCCCCCTACGAAACTTGTATGTTTCCTAGATTCGTGATGTTCAAGCATGCAAAATGAGGAAATTTTCAATCCACCTCGAAATGCATTCTAAAGTCTTAGGTATTCAATCTGAGCATCCCCCCATTTTCACCTCATGAAGACCTTCGAAATGATCACCTTCGCAAGCCCTCACTATCAATACTTAGTAAAATAGTGAAAAGTGCAATTGGCTTGAAAAATAGCACCCTACTTCACTTTGTAAAAATTGACTAAGTGTTGAAAGTGCAAGGGTGCACAAAATCAGCACCCTTGCACTTAACTGATTTTGAAATTTAGTGCAAGGGTGCTGAAAAAGTGTGCCATTGCACTTAACTTGGTAACTTAGCCAATATTTGGTTGGGGCGCCCTTTTTAAGCTTGTTTACACTTTTCACTGAAAGTGCCATTTTTCATGCCTCAATTAAAGGGTCAACTTAAGTTGATGTTAAACACTTCCATATCATTAAAAGTGATTCTTATTCGTTTCTTTTCACTTCTATATTTTTCCTCACCTCCTTTCTTGTTGGTCAACCAAGCTCTTAGCTGAAAAACGTGTTTTTACAGTCAAGGCATTCTTTCAAGTTTTCATTTATCTTCCCTCACTTTGTTTCAAGTACGCTCTTTATTTCTTATGCTCATGATCTAATTTCTAAATCACGTTTTTCTTTGTTCTTACTCATGGTATTTTATGTATTCATTTTTGTTTAAAAAATGTGCTTTCTCTCCCAAGATGTGTGCCCTCTCTCAGAAACATGTGTTTCTCATACACATTTTTCTCTTCTCTCCAAAAATGTGTGTTTCCCATGTGTGTTTCTCATGCATGTTTCTCATTCATGTTTGTCTCTTCTTTTCAAATATATGTGTTTCTTATTTGTTGTTTCCCATTCGTGTTTTCTCAATGCACGTTTTTCTCTTCTCTATTCGCATTTTCTCCATTCGCATTTTTCAAATTCATCTTGCGATTTTGAGGAAAATGTTTAGGCATGAAAAATTGATGCCCTCTTCTCTCTTTCATGTTTCTTACACTCCATTCTCAATAGGCTTCAAAGATCAATGAATTTTAAAATTTTCAAGTTATACGTTTTAGCAAAACGTTGAACTCATGATCTCAAGGCGTGAAATATCAGCGCCATTACATCAAGATTATTTTGCTCACATGTTGAAGTGCTGAAAAAGAAATCTTCTACACTTTCATTCACGGATTTTCTAAGTCCAAGTGTCATGGCACACTTTTTTAGCGCCTTGACACTTTTCTCTGAAACATAAAATTAAATAAGTTTAAGTGCAATGACATACTTTTTCAACACCATTGCACTTGATGAAATTCCTCTAAGTGTAAGGGCACTGATTTTTAGCGCCCTTGCACTTTTGGAAGTTTTGCCTTAGCCTTTTTCCAAATGACTTCGTTTTTGCTCCCAAACGTCATTCCTCCACTCTTGCATCATTTTTCATGCTTCATTCCTCATTTCACACTTGCTCGATATCTTTCCTCGCTTTGCGCATCCCAATGCTACATTTTAGCTAACAGTTGTTGATTCTTATTTACATTTTAGTGTCTGATCTCGACAAGGGATCCTTTCACATCTTGAAGCTGAAGTGATCTCAGATGAAAGCTAAGAAGCCTCCCTCGTCCTCAAAAGTTGAAGGCAAGATGAAATACAAATACCAAGGCATTTATCCGTCGATAGTAGTGATTTCAAAATTTGATGAGATCAAAGACACCGAGGTTGTCCATCAAGACCTTGTTGATTTTGTGAATAGGACCAAACAAAAGCCTCTCAAAGACTCTTTAAGAGCTATCGTGCACAGTAACTTACATCTTGTCTCTACATTCCTGACTCTTGCACATCACACGGAGTTTGTCCTCCAAGTTATATCTCACTATATCCGGGAAAGAAGAAGTGTCATTGATTCTTTCGGACATGAGGTTTTGAGACTAGATCAAGACTTCTTTGATATTATCTTCAAAGTCCAGCAAATGGAGAAGTACATTGACATTTCAGTACAATTAGCACAGGAGGTCTATGACTCAGATCTGAACAAGGCTAAGTACCTAATAAATAGTCAATGGTTGAAAGAACCCAGGCATACTATTTCCAGATGGCCTTAGGGACTTCCTTGAGGTAACCTCAAGGAAGATATCAGAGATATGATAATGCATGAAGGGCCTACCAGAAACATCTCATTTTCATGATTGGATGTACAAGTACATTCAAATCATAAGAAGACAGAAGGCTCATATTGACTAGGGTAAACAGATCAGTGATGCAAATCATGAGCAGTTGATTAATGTGCCAACCACCTTGAAGTTTTATATGACATCATACCTGGTGTACACTGCAGCCATGATGAGACAATTCCCAGGCTTATCTACAAAAGGGAACCAGATTCCACACTTGTATATAATTACTTCTACTAGTTGGCATTGAAGGAAAGTCATCATCATTTCAAGAGGGTCACCGATGCCTTTTTTGCGCCTTTTCTTTTAGCTTTGACCCAACTCTCGAGAAAAAGAGAGTATCTGATGAAGCCTACAAAGTCGTAAGTAAGGTCGGATGTGTATACCTTCAATTCCTGACTTTTACTTAAATAAGGGTAGGATGTTATACTGGATGCCCTTACATGTTGCCTAGAGATCCTTCGGACAAGTTGATTTTGATGGAATTATGCAAGCAACTAATTTCAATTCACAAGGAACATCAAAGGATACATAAGCCTGGTTTTCAATTCTCATTAAAAATCGGTAGATATTCCATCAAGAGTGTGCAAAAGACAAAATCATTCTATGCCAAGATGCAGATCATGACGATCAGTACCTACAAATACAAACTTGATTTTGATTACCGAGATGTCAGAAAGAGGCTGAAAAAGGGGCATAAACATGGATATCACTTTGAGGACATTTGGGTTGATTGCAAAGATGAAGAAGTTGTTTGTAAGATGGATTGGTGTAGGTTGACTATTCAGAAGATCAAGAATCTTAGTGTTGCTGATCTACTAGAGGATTTCATAGATCCTGGCAACATCCTGAATGTTTCTTATGATGAACAAAAAATCTAAAAGAAACCCTTTCCTCCAATTCAATGGTCAAAGAAGGAGAGAATTTCCATTAGAGAAAGGTTGGCCCCAATTTTGGCCAACATTGTTGAATGGTTATGTAAGCATGGTTTTTAGATGAAGACTTTCATAACAGTCTAAAGGAGAAGAGTCTGGAGCATAGGACAATCTACAACAAGAATCTCGCACCAAAGATAAATATGCATCTATTCCCACTTCCTCCAGAAAGGGTCCTAGGATCAAATTCACTATTGGCAAGAAGGATGCCCGAGCCATCCGTGAGGAGGAAACTACATAATCTGAACCATCCCACTCAAAAGGAAAAGAATCTATTTCTAAAGAGATGGATTTTGATGAAGAATAAAGTACAAGTGATCAATCTCCTAAAGATGAAGATTCAGAAGAAACAAACTCCGATGATGAAGAACATTCTGAAGATGAACATGAGTCTGAAAGTGACCAAGGAGGTGAGAAAGAAAAATAGGATGAAGAGAGTGATCAACATGAACTCAAGCATGATGAAGAACGAGCTATGTCTCCACTCGAGCATATAGCATAATATTTTCCCCAATCATCATCATCGGTAATTTCAAGCGTTCCTCGTACATTCCCTATTCCAAAACACTCCTCTACAACCTCTTTCTATGTTTCCTATTCCCATATCTGTCATACCTAAA